>JARHVA010008140.1:0-102500 GCA_037957365.1 Torreya grandis | reverse complement strand
TGGTTTTGTGACACTGCAAGAGGCTTACATTATAGATAGGGTTTGAAGGGACATAGGGTGGATGCCCATAATTCTCCATTGACTATTGGCTCTGCATTCAAGACGATAAGGGTCACCCATGCTTCATCTCCACCACCTCCATTACCATCATATGCTCCTATGTTATAAAGAGGAAGAGGTAGAGGAAGTTGAAGAGTATGTGAATGAAGAAGAGCAGGTCACAATTGATGAAAATTTACATGTGCCTGTCAGATATGAGCTTACACCTGATCTTGTGAAGATCCAATAGATTGAGAAATTGGTGTGGGTCTATGCCAATGGCATTTATGATATCTTTTACTTTGGGCATGTGCGATCTCTCGAATAAGATAAAAAAATGTGAATACTGGTTCCAGATTTTGATTCTTTGGAGATTCATGTTATACCCATTTTCTCTTTTTGGGATAATAGAATACCCATTGCATGCATGGATGAATTGTTTTCTCAAGTAAAAAATATTTTTGGGACTAATTTTGGGATTAGTTACCATGATTTAGGGTTATCACTTTACCAAAATTGACCCAACATGTTGGATGCAAGCATTTTAGTCAATTGTAAGACTTGTCATCTCTCCTATGATTTAACCTTAGGAATCAATTATCAAGTTTTGTATTAAGCTTGTCCCACTAGGCAGGATGGATCCCATTAACTTAAACTCCTTTGAAAGACTACCCACTTGATCATCAATTCCTTGATTTACACTTCACCAGATTTTAACACTTCATTATGTCTCCTATGTTCGGGCCAACCATTATGCTTTTACCTTTCGGGCTCATCCAATTTGAGTGGATGGAGCCTATTTTTTTAAACCCCACTCTATCTTTTTAATTGTATCCACTGTAGAGCCCACTAATTGGATCATGGTGGTCTTAAGTTGTATGTCCTTGATTCATATTTTATTGCTTGTGCTGTTTAATTATGGCCCATTTTCTGATAACATTCTATGTGAAACTCATTTTTTTATTTTCTTTTTTATTTGAGTCATTATAAATTCTACCCATGAGATCATTAAGGTCTTGAACTAAGAGTCACTAATCTAAATTTTACTGTTTGTGTTGTGTATGGTATACTATCTTATTTCTTTGGAATTATGGCCCATGTTGTGAGAGCATCCTAAGGTCTATTGATGGAGCCCATTTTTTTAAAATCCTACTTACTGTCTTTGTAGTTTGAGCCACTGTAAGGGCTGCTCTCTAGAACAATGATGACTTAAAATTATGAGTCCTTGATCTAGGTTTGATTGCTTGTATTGTTTATGGTGCATTACTATATTTATTTAGGATCATTCTAAGGTTTACTTTTTCTAAAACAAACAAGAAAATGGTAAAAATGAGATGATGAGATAATTCTCCTTTAGAGGAATATATTAAGAGCCCAGTAGATGATGATCCCCTATTGAGGTGAACTGCAGGTGTTCCTTTGACTTGCTTTTTGGTTTCTTGGTTTTGGGGGCTAGTTCCAATTATGGGGCATGTTCCTTCAGATCCTATTATATGTGTCATGTTTGTGGATTGCATGATTTACTTATATTTATTCCATCTCTTGTGAACAAGGTTTCAAGTAACAATAATTTGATAAATATTTGTCACTTTATATATTCATCCCTATGTTTATAAATCTCATGAGTTTCAAATGTGATACAATTGTTAATAAATGTGTTAAATTAATCAACATGATAATATTAATATAAATTATTTTATAATATATTATATTATAAATATAATATTTAATATTTAGCAGCCCCTTAGATTCATCTCACTTGAGACAAAAATTGAATATCCATAGGCACTGACTATTTTTGTAAGTTGTTTTGTGTCGAATGGTTTTGTGGCACTACAGGAAACTTACATTATAGATAGGGTTTGAAGGGACATGGGATGGATGCCCATAATTCTCCATTGAATTCTAGATCTACATTCAAGATTATAAGGGCTGCTCATGTTTCATTTCCACCACCTCCATTGCCATCAGATGCTCCTATGCTACAAAGAGGAAGAAGAAGAGGAAGTTGAAGAGTACGAGGATGAAGAAGAGTAGGTCATAATCAATGAAAATTTGCATGTGCTTCACCTGATCCTGTGAAGACCCAGTGAACTGAGAAATCGATGCGGGTCTATGCTGATGGAATTTATGATATCTTTCACTTTGGGCATGCATGATGTCTCAAATAGGATAAAAAACTATGAGTATTAGTCCCAAATTTTGATGCTTTGGTGATTCATGTTACACTCATTTTCTCTTTTTGGGATCATAAAATACCCATTGCATGCATGGATGAATTTTTTTTTAGGTATAAAATATTTTTGGAACTAATTTTGGGCTTAGTTGCCATGATTCAGGGGTTATCACTTTACCAAAATTAACCTAACATGTTGGATGCAAGCATTTTAGTCAAATAAAACACTTGTCATCTCTCCTATGATTTAACCTTAAGAATCACTTATCAAGTTCTATATTGAGCTCATTCCACTGGGCATGATGGAGCCCATTGAATTAAACTCCTTTGAAAGACTGCCCACTTGATCATCTATTCCTTGATTTACACTTCACTCAATTTTAACACTTCATTATGTCTCCTAGGTTTGGGCCAACCGTTATGCTTTTACCATTTGGGCTCATCTAATTTGAGTGGATGGATCCTATTTTGTTAAACTCCACTCTATCTTTTTAATTGTATCCACTATAGAGCCTACCAATTGGATCATGGTGGTCTTAAGTTATATGCCCCTAATTTATATTTCATTGCTTGTGTTGTTTAATTATGCCCCATTTTCTGACAACATCTTGTGTGGAACCAATTTTGTTATTGTGTTTTTATTTGAGTCATTGTAAATTCTTCCCATGATATCATTAAGGTCTTGAATTAAGAGTCACTGATATGAATTTTACTGTTTATGCTTTGTATGGTATACCATCTTATTTCTTTGGAATTATGTCCCATGTTGTGATAACATCCTAAGGTCTGCTAAAGGATCCCATTTTTTTAAAATCCTTATAGTTTGAGCCATTGTAAGGGTTGTTCTCTAGAACAATGATGTCTTAAACTATGAGTCCTTGATCTAGGTTTGACTACTTGTACTATTTATGGTGCATTGCTATATTTATTTGGGAGCATTCTAAGGTCTAATTTTTATGGAATTACTATGGATATAGATGAAACCCAATTTTTTAAACCCCATAACCACATAATTATGACATAGTGCACCCCGACACCCTCCACCTCCCCCTTTTTAGGTTTTCATCTGGGCTACCCCATTTATGAGCAAGGTACTTAAGCTTCTTGCACTAGATATGGTGGGTTGTCATTAATATCGATATATGGAATGTAATTGGTGATAAAGTGTATTTTCAATAGTGCTCTTTGTTCATTTATGTGGTAAGGTTTTGTCAGCCCATGTTAAAATGTTATTTTTTGATCTCCCTATATCTTCTTGGCATATTCACTTTCATCATAATTCTCCATGAATACCAATTAATTAGAAGGTGAGCTTCCTATAGTGATTTATATGGTAAGAGTTTTTTAGATCATATCATAATGTTGCCTCCATATTCAATATCTTTGCACTCAGATTGACATTACCTATTTGGTCTTAATTGTAAATAATTGTTGCAATCAAGTGTCTTGTTACACAAATATTCTTGTAACTATGGTATTGTAGGACTCTGCTTTCTTGTTTTGGGGAGATTGATTTTTCCCTTTTCACCTGTTGGGATTATTGGCATTTAAATATATAGGTTTTCACATAAATATAATCTAAAATATAGGGTTACATGCTATAATGCTATTCTTAATTTTGCATAATGATCTTGCTAATCATTATTGGGATCAGGAATAATTTCCTTGGATTTGGTGTATGCCTTAACATAGAACATTCTAGCATGGCATAGGTCTTTTAATATTTGTGTATCTGGTATTTGATGTAGATGGGTTGATGAATTTATTCTAGATGCTCCATGGGTACTTACTCTAGAATTCATAGATAAGCATTAGATTAACTATGTAGCACATAATGCTCTTCTGTAAGAAATTATCTAACTCCTTATGGGATGTTGCATATGTTTGTTAGTTATTTATATCTAAAGGATGGAAATAATAAAAACAACATCGTAATACAGGTTATATAGGTAGACTATTGTTTCACAACATATAAGTATGCTTTGGTTTGTTGGATTATAAACCATATCATGTAATTGTGAATAAAAAATTAGTTTTTAATATCTGTGGTTTTCTTAAATTTTTGAATAAATTACCAATATAAAATGAGAAATAACCACAATTCCATAAAATTTAGTTGATTTGTTTGAATAAGTTACCTTTTTTTTTGTACATCTAAACTTTGAGGATTTTTGAAATTTGAAATTGAAACTATTTCTAGATATTACCTGATTTCTCCATACCCTTAAAATTGAAATACCAAGAAAAGGCAAACCAGATAAATCATTAGCTTCTTGAGTGGTGCTCCTTTTTGTAAATGTACAATATACATTTCCTATGAGGTATAAGTAAAAAGGGTTTGTAGTGGGCAGAGGTAAAAATGTCTTGTAGGGGGCATGAACTTGAAATATGTTGATATATAGTAGTTCTTGGAACATTGAAAGGTTTTGAAATATTATTTTTAGGAAAGCTTTGGTAAATCTATATAATTATGAAGTTAATACAAAATCTATGACCATGAAATGTTAAAAAATTGTACAAAATTCTTTTTCACCCATTTGCAATAAGTGGGAAGTTTGTGGTTTGAACTATGTATAAATTTATGTATAGAATAAATGTTAGAGGGGAATATTGAAAGAAACATAATTGAGGGAGTGATTGAGTATAAAATTAGGTGACAAAACTATTGATTTGAACCATGATGATTAAGATGGTTTTGGTTCTCAATTTTTTTCTTGAATTATAGATTGACTGATAGTGAAGGTTCATATGATAAGATCATGTTGGTTTTCATGATGACAAATTTTAAGTTATAAGTTTCTAGGTCCATCATGTTAATTGAAACTAAATCTGATGATTCATGTACTATATGTGTATCCATCCTCATGGAGTGAGAGTGAAATTTTGCTTCCTTAATTCCTATATAAGAAATTGGCAATCATTTATTTTCATTGGGAATAAGAGAAAAGGTCGGCCTTCCTATATGGATAGTCTTTTATTTGTAGAAGACACTTTTACTAACTATTATAAAATTTTTAGAGCATGGATATATCATAAATGGTGCTTTTTGTTTTGATTTTTTAGGTATGCTGATACAAGTGAATCTGGAAAGGTTGTTTATGAATTTGTGATTATTACAACATTTTTTCAAGAAGGGATGTCTTGTTAGCATTTTGGTCTTTTGTATGCTATTGGTTGGAGAGAAAACAAGTGCAATATTTTATCTAGGTCAAATCAATAGGAAAATTCATGGAGACAAATCAAATTGATGGTGTCTATACATTTGATGTCATAATGTGAATACTGCAATGTTATAATGAAATTGTTATGCGTAACCTCACTCATGGGTACTCAAGGAAGGACCTTGGAGCTAGCTATGTTAAGGTAAGAGGAGACTTAATAAATATTTATTCAATTTATTGATAGGATAGTTATATATATATATATATATATATATATATATATATATATATATATATATATATATATATATATATTTATCACATGTAATGGATCTTATGTTGTTGATTTAATATTATTTATATTGTATTATACGGTTTTCTATTATTAGTTATCATGTATGAAGGTGTAACAATCTTATGGAAGTTCTATGTCAAAACATTCCCTCAAATTTTTCTAACATTTGAATTAAAAAAGTAACAAGATAAGAATAAATGATTGTTGACATACATGATTGCTTTCAGGAGAAAAATTGAAAGTTAACATGGGTAATAACTAAATTGTGCCAAAAATTCAAGGAACATCAAGAACTAGTGGGGAAAAAGGTAAAGTACCCCATGTTGAATAGGTTCATCAGTACCTATCTTCTTATTTGTTTTCCTTTTAGAGGCAATGCATAAACATATGTTTAAAATTAAAAGATGTATTTTTTAAAGATTTTTATAAGATTGATAAATTAGTTGGATTACATTTTGATTAATTGCATATTGCTTTTATATATTTTAGAAACATGGCAATTTTTTGCAGTTACATAATGTTGTGAAGATAACATGTATGCATCATAGTGAGTTGGTTGAAAATGCTAATTGATGGGTCATTGGTTTTATAGAGAATTTTGAAGAGGGATGCCATATAATGGTTACTATTTTCGAGGCATTTTTCTTATAATTTTTTGTCTTTGTAGTAATGAAAATGCAAACAGAGTTCATAATTTTTATTCAACTTAAAACTACAAATAAAATTTCATGTGCATTTGGTTTTTAAGAGCATTTTTATGTAGGTGTGTAAAATATTTGGAGAGAATACCTGGAAATGATTTTAAAGAAAACATATTTTATCCATATAGCTTCATGTTCACATTCCCATTGTAAACATGCAAAACTAAATTTGTTCTTTATAAAAATTGAAACCAAGAAACAATAATCAAGGACGAAATATAGGAGGGCTTGAAGAGGAAGTAGTCAAGGAGCCCTTCACCTTAAAAAATTCTACAAGATACTTTGCAATAGCATAAAATTTAATATAAATATGATATTTTACAATATAATATATTATAAAATAAATTATTTTAATATTATCATGTCAAATAATTTAACATAAATAAATGTTAAATATTAACTATTATATTTATAATATAATATACTATAAAATAATTTATATTAATGTTATCATGTCAATTAATTTGACACATAAATTAGCAATCATATCACAATCAAAATTCATGAGATTTATAAACATAGAGATGAATATACAAAGTGATGAATATTTATTAGATTATTGTTACTTGAAACCTTGTTCACAAGGAAATATAAGGAAACCATGTAGGCCAAAAAAATGACACGTACAATGGGATCTGAAGGAACATGCCCCATAATTGAAAATATCCCCAAAAACCAAGAAACCAAAAAGCAATTCAAAGGAACACTTGCAGTTCACCTCTATAGGGGATCATCATCTACAGGGCTCTTAATATCTCCCTCCAAAGGAGAATTATCTCAACCTCTCATTTTTACCATTGTCTTCTTTGTTTTAGAACATGCAACACCAAACTACTTTTTTCCTCTCTTCCTCCCTCATTTACACAATGCCACAACAGATCAGGGTAGAGCAAAGCAAATGAAAATGGATGATTAGAGGAAATTCCTAGGGACCAAAAAAATGACATGTAAATAATTAAACAAGCGTCTCCCAAAACTAATAATCATCAGAAGCAGAGAGACAGAAGGGGTAAAACATACCACTTGATTCAATCTCCAAGGCTCATAATAACCAATGATGATGACAAGAATATATAATTTTTAAAAATATTTATATTTATGTAATATATTAATATTATAATAATAATACATTTTTTATTATATATTTTATTACACGTATTACTATGTATGTATATATGTATATGTATATACATATACATACACACACACACACACACACACACACACACGCACACACACACACACACGCGCGCGCACACACACACACACACACACACACACACACACACACACACACACACACACACACACACACACACACACACACACACACACACCTATACCAACATATATACATACATATATACATAACATTTGATAGTTTAATTACACTTATAAATATATAAAATAGGTTTAGATTTTATATATTTTTATATATAACATAATACATATAATATTCAAATGTAATATATAATTAATGTTTAATATACATAAATATTATATAATATTTATAAAATAATTAACATTATCTTATTTATTAAATGATATAAATTAAATATCATTGCAATTTATGTGGAAAATATGGGTGTATAACTACACAAAGATCTACCAATCAAATAGAAAGTGTGATCATTCTACCTATAAAAGGAGTGGTTAGAATCCTGTAGATAATATAATCCCTATGCCATATCAGAAAAGCTTAATTTTTTAAAACCATATATGTGTGTTACACACTTGTCTTCAATGAAGGATAGAGTGTAGTCCAATGAAGGTTAGAGTGTACAATACTAGAAATATAAAATTATTGTGGCATCTTTTTTCAACTATTTTCTATATGATTATGGAAATACTTGACATTCGATGTGTAGATTGAATCAACAATGCAATGGCATTGATGTAGGGGAAATCCATTGAGGGTATGAAGTTTATCTTGTTGCTTTCATAGTAGTTAAAGTGAGCAATGAAGATTTTACAAAATGCATGCCACATAGATGCATAAGGGGGCATCACACATGATATAAAGTGAATGTCATGGTAGATGAGTCACTGGTTGAGAGAAAAGGTCATCAATTGGGGATCATCCATAGGTGAAAAGGAGAGTTGATATATTTAATTCTCATTCACCTAAAATAAGAACATACTCCACAAATGAAAAGAAAGCACTTATAAAAAAAATCACAAAAATTAACTATACATATCTTTCAATGTTACTTGCACCTTCGGGGTAATTGCTAATCCTAGTTATTGGACTACAAATGCATTTGATTTACCCAATGATTGTTAGGGTATATCATTAATGATATGAATAAAAATACACTCTTTTCCTCTTTTGTCATACACCATTGTATATAAATAGTAATTGTTTAAAGGTACAAGTTATGCTAAAATGGATGTAATTTTTTATTTTAATAAAATGGGTTTTGTAAAGGGTAAGTGCAAAAAATTAGGGGACAAATAGTGGCCTACCCATGGACATGATTTTCCTAAAATTTTAGAAATCTAAACTTCTATAGATAATTTTAGATATCTACACTCCCAATTTGAAGATGGTGTAAGAACATAAAATCTAGAATTTCGAGTCTAGTTTCCAAAACACTCTTTTTTTAAAAAAATGGTCAAGTATGACTAGGTAAAACATCTAAAATTTGAAGAGGAACTCCTATTTTTTTCTAAAAAACATAGTAGATAGATGACCATGTGGTGCACCATTTGTTGAGCAATGTTTAATATTATTTGAAACACTTTGGGGAAAATTTAGAATAAGATCCTATAGTTTGTGACCTATATTTTTTCAATGAATACTTTTTTTTATGAATTTTTCAAGTAAATAGATCCTAAAAATTGACAAAAAAATTGATAGCCGTCCATGTGGTGCACCTAACTACCTAAAAAAAAAAAAAAAATCAAATTTTTTTGGATGTGTGTAGAATTAGGCCTAGTTTGTAACCATATAACTTATTTTTCACTTGGATCAATGAAATAAAAATTACATGAACATGCATATCCATGTATGTTTGAAACATGTAGTGGCCTCAAAAATATATAGTTAGAAATCTAAACTAGTCCAAAAATTATAAAAATCATAAATTTGGAAAGAGGAGAGCATGCTCATCGTGATGGTATTAAGTTTTTGTATTTTCACATTGAAATTATATTTGGAAATCAAAATTAAATTTTGTTTTTTTTATCATAACTCTCAAAACTTGACTATACATTGATAATCCAAGCCTTTGGCTTAGGAATCCAAGCCATTCCAGAGCCAAATGCACAAGAATTGAATTAAATTTCAAATATCACGATCACATTAATAATGCAATCATGTTATTAACTATGTTAGTAACATGATTGCATTATTAACTATGTTATTAATGTGATCACATTACTTAATAACATGATTGTGTTATATTGTCAACACCCTAAAACATATGTGAGTTGAAAATGAAGGCAATTTTGTCCAAAAGCTTATATTTACTAATCTAAATGTTAAGTATAAGTTTAAATTTATTTTCTTATACTTTAAATTTATTTTAATAAATATAAAAAATTAGGGTCACTCAACATTTGATAGAGTTGGTCTCACAACTACACGCCTTATGATGTAAAAAATAGTTTTTCAAAATCTAATCTAGTTAGTACTTAGGCATTTTAGGGTCTATGTATTAAACCTAGAGATTTTAGTACGTAAATTTTGAAATTGATATCCATTTTTGGTAAACATATAGTCACTTTAAAGGTTTTTGTCCCTTTTGAATTGATTCTTGGCATTTATAGAAGTCCTAGATTTGTCAAAATTGAAGTTTGAAAACTACTCACTTTGAACTTGATCCAAAATGGTGTTTTGGGGTAGTGTAAGTCATATTGATGCCCTACACACATAAAATGACCACTTTGTGTTCATTTCACTTATTCATCATCCCTCCCTCATCCTTGATCACTTCCTACTCATCCCTCATTACCTCTAATCACTCTCTCATCATTCCTAATTGTCCCTAATCACTCCCTCGTTGACCCTCACTATCCATAATTATCTCTAATCACTTCCTTATAATCTATAATCACTCTTGAATTGACCCCCACTATCCCTCATCATCCTTAATCACTCCTTACCCATCCTTAATCATCCCTAATCTCTTGCTCATCCCTATTCACTCCCTCCTCATCCCTCCTCATCCTTAATCACTCCCTTATTGACCTTCATTATCTCTCATCATCTCTAATCACTCAAGATTATCATCCCTAATGACTCTTTCATTGATTATCACCATCCCTCACCATCCCTAATCACTCCATCCTCATAATCCCTAATCAATATTTCTTTATCCATCATCATCACTAATCACTCCTTCATTGACCCTCACCATCCCTCACCATCCCTAATCATTCCCTCATCATCTAACATAAGTATATACTCTAAATATATATTTGATTCCAATCATATGTTATTTAATCCATTATAATATAAATATACTCTTTTCTAGGACTTGTGTTGTCAATACCCATTTGTGATAGTTAATTTTATTACTAAATGAATTAAATTATTTTCCAAATTTATAGTCAAGTAACATAAGTACTAACACAAAATAGAGTCTAAATTTTAGTTCATCAAATTATCTTTGTTATGCAATTGACTAGATGAAACTTTATTCAAACTTTGGTAGTTTTGTTCAAAAGATAAAAATTAAACACAAATCTCTTGTATAATTTTATAATTATAAGAATATTTGAATCATATGAAAATTTATTTAGTGTTTCCCATTCTTGTATGACTTGAATCTTGGTCAGGTTCACAAATGCACTCCTTTGTGTGTACTGTATCCTAAAGATTTTATCTCTTGCATGAAAAATGAAATTTATTCATGTTATCATTAAAATATGTTAATGCAAAATGTGAAACAATATTTCAACATGGTGTAGATGTTCATCCCATGTTTTCTAAAGATTAAGATGTCATCAAGGTAGATTAAAAAAATGACACAGGTAAAGGGCTTGAGGATGTCATTCAACATCTTGAAATGAATGAATTTGTTACATGAGTTAACATAAAAGGCATAACCAACTAGTCAATCAATCCTTAATTTTTTTTTTAAGACTATATTCCAAATGTATGGAGGTTTAACATGAATATGATGACACCCAAAATTAAGATCAATTTTGGAAAATATTTCTACACCATGGATATGGCAGAAAAATACATTAATATTTAAATGAGGACAATAGTTCTTCACTTTAATCTTGTCAAGATTTTTTTAATCGATCTACAACTTTGGCAAAAACATAATTAGGCTTTTGTATGGCAATGATTTGGGCATGATGTGTCCATAATCCATATTTCATGGATCTACCTCTTGATCTATTCATTCTATAGAAATGATATATTGTATAAATAAGTTTGAGGTAGAGGTAGATAAGGGATCAAATACATAGTATTGTTTAGTGTATAATATGTAGGAACATATTTAGGTGACTAAAAGATATCCTTGTATTTATCTAGTTTATGGTTGAATTATTTTGTATTTTTTATTATTAGATAAACCACACTATGATATGATGACATAAGGATGTTATTAAATTTACTTCTTAACACCAAGAGTATAATTCTTACTAGAGCTGATAAGATTCTTTCACTTCCTATCACTAATGATTGAAAGCTTATGAACTAACTACGATATATGGTATTTCAGATCATAAAAATCTATCACAACATATCAAAGATTTACTTCATAGAGTAAATTTCAATGGTAAATATATGGTTGACCACATGCAAAACATCACAAACCTCTAATGGTGAGATGTCACAAAGGATTGCATCTTTAAAAAGTTTGATTTTATACACCAACTGACACTACTAAGTGATCCATTTCTCAAGGCCTACACTAGCATATAGTTATGGATGATGTATAAATTTCAAGTTCAATTTTTAAAAATATGCTTTAGGAGAAATTAAATTATTCTGACTTCCATTGGAAACAATGAAGTGTATTGGCTCACCATTGATCTACATTTGTTAATGAAATAATATTTTTAATTCATATAATTTCTTATTGGGGAAAGTAGAGATATTTTGAGTACCGACCATATCATTGGGTTCATAATATATTAGCTACTTACCTTTTTATAGTGCTAGAAAACTTGTACCCACTTCTTGAGATGTGAAAGTAGAGATCTCATAGTGTGACACTCTTCATTGGATTGAATATTGAATTTATGAATTAAACACCACTTTCTAATCTTGGACTACTTATTTTGATCATTTTAAAATTATTTTCCACTCTTTGGTATGATGACTTATAAATAGAAGGCCTTTAATGTAATTATTTGGATCATAAAATATACTCATATGGAAAGCAATTGATTGGTTTCAAAAATCACATAGATTGGTTATCCTCACGTATTTACTACCCATTTTTGGTGCTATGATGGTTTTACTTGCTTCTCTTTCTCTGGTGGATTCTTAATTGTGAATTAAATAATATCTAATAGACCCATATTTTTCATAGGTGTTAAATATTTATGTTTCAAATTTGCCTCCACATCATTTTGATCACTATGTCTTATATTTTATGCTAGCACTCAACTCTTCACTTGTAGCTCCTAACATTGTTAAACCCCAATAAAATACCACCATCAAGGTATTGGATGGAGTGATTAAGGATGAGGAGGGATGAGGAGGAATTGAGTAGATATGATGAGGGAATCAATAGGGATGATGATGGATGGTGAGGATCAACGAAGGAGTGATTAGAGAGGATGAGAGAGTGATTAGGGATGATGAGGGATGGCGAGGATTAATGAGGGAGTGATTATAGGTGATGAGGGATGAGGAATGAGTGATTAGAGATGATGAAATATGATGAGTTAGTGATTAGGGATGATGAGGGATGATGAGGGTCAATGAGGGAGTGATTAGGGATGATGAAGTAGTGATTAGGGATGGTGAGAGCCAATAAGGGAGTGATTAGGGATGATGAGGGATGATGAGGGATGGTGAGAGCCAATGAGGGAGTGATTAAGGATGATGAAAGAGTGATTATAGATGATGATGGATGGTGATTGTAAGTGAGAGAGTGATGAGGGATGATGCGTGAGTGATTAGGGATGATGAGGGATAGTGAGCGTCAATGAGGGAGTAATAAAAGATGATTAGGGAGTGATTAGAGATGACTATGGATAGTGAGGGTTAATAAGGGAGTGATTGGGGACAATGAATAATAATGAGAGAGTGATTAGGGGTGATGAGGCATGAGGGAGTAATCAGGGATGAGGGAGGGATGATGAATAAGTGAAATTAACACAAAGTGGTA
Organism: Torreya grandis; assembly: GCA_037957365.1. Classification (NCBI taxonomy): domain Eukaryota; kingdom Viridiplantae; phylum Streptophyta; class Pinopsida; order Cupressales; family Taxaceae; genus Torreya; species Torreya grandis. Next base: position 88,827 of record JARHVA010008140.1, on the reverse strand, counting down.
GTTTAATGTGTGAAGGTCATCAATGTGACTTATTCTACCCCAATCACACAACTTTAAATCAATTTCAAAATGATTAGTTTTAAAACTTCAATTTTGACAAACCTAAGACTCTTATAAATGTTAGAATCAATCTATAAGGCATAAAAACCTAAAAATGACTATATGTTTACCAAAAATTGACATCAATTACAAAAATTATGTCCTAAAATCCCTAGATTTAATACTTAGACCCTAAAAATGCCTAAGTATTGACTAGATTAGATTTTGAAAAACTATTTTCCACATCATAAGGTATGGAGCTATGAGACCAACTCTATCAGATGCTGAGTGACCCTAATTTATTATATTTACTAAAATAAATTTAAAGTATAAGAAAACAAATGTAACAATATAAATGTAAACTTATACTTAACATAAATAAATTTAAAGTATAAGAAAACAAATTTAACAATATAAATGTAAACTTATACTTAACATGATCACATTATACATTAACATGATCACACTATTTATTAACATGATCATGTTACTTAAAATGTCCATGGAATTGTCCCCCAACTCCATGCACTTACCCTAAAAAAAAACTTATAAATGGATAATCATATTTCAGTTGAAACATATGATCATTGATCTTATCTGTTACCTTTTGTGCACAAAATGTTAACTAACAATAACATGATATTTTTGGTGGAGTTGATAAAATGTTGTGTAATAAAATATAAAGAGATATTTATCATCTGATATTCTATTTTATTATTGATATATATATATATATAATATAATTAAATAATATTATAATAATATAATATATTTATACTATTACAATAATAATTATTATACTAATTTTAATAAGAACACTATCATCTATGGCAATGGATGCGATGGTCTCGATGCAACATGGTGGTAGAGGCAAACATGTGAGAGGGATTTTAGAGGGGAAGGCTTTGACAAAATTAGAGGCATTTGATCCTAGTAAGGTGGGATACAGGAATAATTAGAGTTTAAGGTATGCATAGTTGGTTGGATGAGGGAATGAGGATGATTAAGGTGAGGACAAAGGAGGAGAAGGGGTTAAGGAAAAATTGGTGGAGCACGGGTTAGCAACTAGGTATATTTAGGGTAAGGGACAATGATCTTCTATAGTTTCTGCTCAAATCTTATCTTACAATGAGAGGATTGGCTTAGGTTTATAACCTCTTAAAGATTATTTAGGGATGAACTGATTGAGAATGTATGAAGGATTATCAAAAGCGGGATCATGTCAAGAGGAGAGAGAAGCTTGAGATTTAGAAGGAGCAGCTAGGGTTTCATCTAAAGTTTTAGTGTATTTAAGTTCGATTAAAAACTATAATCCATTTCATACATGTGGTTCTTGTTTAAAAGAAGATATCCTTATGGCTTAACCTAGTTTTGATCCAACTATTGTTCCCATAAGCTAGATTCCTTCAAAAAATCTCATAGAAAATGAATTAGTTGGTGAAGAGGGTTTTAAGGGGAATCTAGAAGCAGATTTTTTCTAGACAAAAGCTTTGGAGATATATTACCTTGGTGATGTTCCTTTAATTTTCTTTGATTCTCCTCCTATTTTGGATATAGCAGATTCAAATTTTTTTATGGTGGGTGGGGAAAGGGGAAAATATTTGATTGGTAAATGTGTTAGGAAATGACCATCTAAGGAAGTACTTCAACATCGGGCAATAGGATCCTAGCCTTCTCTCAAAACCCCTTCAATCTCCATACTTTCAAATGGTTTTTTTGGCTTTATTTTCAATCTTTGAAAGATAGATATTTTATGTGGACACAGGCACCCTATTTTGTGGGTAAAAAGGGGGTGTTTTTTTGCCTATGGGCTCCATTATTTGATCCAGATTATTTGGTTATTACACAATCCCTAGTATGGGTAAGATTTTATAATCTTCCCTTAAAATTTTGTGATCTTGGTCTTTTCAAACATATGGTGAGTGAATTGGGAATTTTTGTTAAAATTGATGATACCATTGAAGCTATCATGAATTTTGTCAAAGCTTGTGAATAGTAGACCTATCTAAACTTATGCATCATTCGATTATAATCACCTCCTCCCATAGAGTTTGGTCTCAATATTTTAATTATGAAGGTCTTCCATTTAAATAATTCAACTATAATACATTTTATCATAAGATTGTAGAGGAGTTGATTGGTTTGGATTCAAGGTAGCCTTCATCTTCCAAGCTAGGAAAGGAAGCAAACATTTTGAAATCTAGGCTAGAGGATTTGTATAAAGATTTTCCAACAGTAGAAATCCCCCAAGAGAAGGAATATTATGAAGAGGAGGAAGAGGGTTAGGAGGAAGAATAATAAGAGTTGACAAGTAAGGCAGATTTATCGATTGATCAGAGTTTTAGTGATTTAAAGACTCCTAACTATGGCCAAAAAGGGAAAAGAGGTAGGAAAATGGAAGCATAAAGATTACAACTGGATGCTCAAAATTCTATTTTTGATGACACTCAATGAACTATGGAATCATTATTGTCCAACAGGGGAAGACAAATGAAAACAACAAAAGGATGATCTGAAGGTTGGATTGGTAGTGTTTTCATGTTTTTTTATTGAAGTTTAATTTTTTATGCTAGGTTGTTTGATTAGGTGTTTAATTTAAATTATGAACTAAGTAGTTTCTTTTAGATCCCCACTGATTTGATAGGATTATTAAGGTTAAGTGTATCAATTTAATTATTGGTCTTATTTTTTTGGGAGACTGAACCTCCCATTGTTTCCTACAACTGGTTATAGATCTGGTCAAAAGTTAACATTAATCTAAATAATAATAATAATAATTATAGAATATTATAATATTATCTAAAAACTATAGTGTGCCTAATCATTGTATAGTGAATAGTTATGTTGAAGTCATCCAGAATATAAAGGGTAAGGACATAGCATATTTGTCACAAAATTGACATAATAGATGTCTATATCAATAGATGGCATGCCACACATCAAGTTGCATTCTTTTAACACACAGAGAATGGAAGAACTTACACAAGACACATGCCTATGAAGATTAGACCTGATATAATCTTTCTTATAAGCCTTACAAACTTCTTTTATTTTTGATGAATGATTATAAAAGCAACATTCTTCAATAGCCTACTATTTCTAACTACCATAGCGTGTGCTTAGAATTATCATTAATGTTCAATTATTCAGAAACACACTCCAAAAAAAAACAAAAAACTCACATTTACAAGTAAAGGTTTAGAGATGGCAATTGAAAGTAAAGGATGCATTTCATTTGGTATTTTTCCTCATATAAAGTCTCTAAAATGTGTACAAAACTAAAAAAATTTCTTGGTGGATTTCATAATCATTTATCTAAATTGTTCTTCTAGATTTTGCATCTCAAAAAATTAAGGAAAATTTTAAAACATTTTAAAGGAGATAAAATATAATTCTTTTTATTTTGTTGTTGGTTCAAAGTTTCAATGTTTTGGTTTCATTACTCTTTTAGTCTATTCACTTTTGAGGATTGTTTTGTAATTGTGTAATTCTTTCCCTTGTTAAATTATGGGATTTTATACTTATTTAATCCTCTATTTCTATGTTATTTCTTTGATTAATAAATAATAGTTTTTTCAATTTAAAAAATTTGCAACACGTACTTATAAAGATAACTCAAAAGCTCTTATCATGAAATAGACTTGTGGTAGATCAACTTATCTCATGAACCCTTACCATCAGACTAATGGATTATAAAAAAATATAGTTGATGACATTGTACCTTTTGCACCCACTAAAACCTTCACAACCCATAGTGGCCACCTTACAAACCACTTCCATCTATCCACTATTTAGTTGGTTCTTTTATGTAGGTTTTTCTTCTGAGTAGATTTGAGAGCCTCTTAGATCATCCTCTGCCTCCTTGGTGACTTCATAATCCACACAAATCCCCGTTGGCTTTTGAACTTCCAACAATTTTTGCCTTCAAGTAGACATTATGTCATATTTAATGACATTTGCTTCCTTCAGTGGCCACTACACCACCCTCAATGGTTTAACAACTCTTGACGGGTGAGTGCATATGATAATTTTAAAAATTTACAGAATTTTTATATATGAACGATGAAATGTGAGACAAATTTCACTAAAACTAGGTGAATTTGAGCCTATTTCACATTGAGTAATCCTAAGGTTGAGAATTCTAGCCTATCTCACCTTGAGTAATCTAGTGGTTGATAATTCCAATCCATCTCACCCTTCATATATCTTTCTCATTAGTTAGATTTTAGATTTTTTATTTTTTGTGTGATATTGACTCTATATGTTAAAGTCATCTCAAGATGACTTCCACAAATATTTATTAATTTTATTATATTTTTCCTCGTACATTTATATTAATCACAAGAAAAAAGGACCCACTTAACATCTTAAAGTATATATTAACCCACTTAACATCTTAATTTTATGTATATTTTATGTCAAAGATATTAACCCACTTAACCTCGAGATTTTAGGTTGAGATTTTGATCCTACCTCACTTTGAGTAATCTCAAGGTTAAGAATTCTAGCCTATTTCACCCCATTTCATTTTTTTTTGAATTATTTTTCCTCTTTCTCAATAATTTGTTTTTAAATTTTTGTATGATATTTACCCACGTGTTTAAGTCATCTCTATATGACCTTAATGAGTTTTAATTACCCTAATTTCCCCCCCTCATATGCATTGGTAATAATCATAAGAAAAGGGGACCCACTTCACACCATAAAACACATGTTAGATTTTTTTCTTCTATGCCTCATAATTTGAATTATGACATGGGTTGAATGGTTACATATGAACTATAGTATACTTATATTTGGGAATACATGAGCCTAAACATTGTAAACCTAAATAATCTTTTCCGCTTTTTATTCCTCCTTTTTTTAAAAAATAAATTATAAGTGGTAGTCTAGATAAATATGAATACTCCACCATTAATTCATACATACAAGAGTAGACACTCTATGTTAAAAATACACAAACTTTTGATGAAGGTAAATCCAATAAGTAACAATAAAGAGACATAAGGTCATTTATATGATTGTCCTACCAATTGAATTTATGTTCACAATATCAAAATTTGAGTTGGAGGACAAGCTTTTGGACAACGTTAATGTAGTTATTTTCTATTTTGGATATCCAAAATATTTTTTTTGTGCCAATAACCAAAGTTTCTTGTTTTTAGTAAGTGTAACAAAAAACATAAAAATAAGAAATACCTAGATCTTGTTGCTAAGATCCCTGAGAAAAAGTGAAGGGGCTAGCATGATCATAACACCCAGGAGAGTTGAAGTTGTTATGATAAAGACCCAACCAATACCAGAGAACTATGAGTATGATCCAATTATAAACACACTGTCATGATCTATAACTTGCCTTAATTTCATACCTTATGAGTTGTTGTTAGAGTTAGTTACTTGGTGTGTTATAGAAAATAAAATGTGGATAAGTCTAAAGTTTATCTTGACCTACACCATTAAAATGAAATCTTATAAGATGTAGTTAATATTATCAAACAAGTGTCGTGATGCGGCTTTAGTACCTACCATGGAGAAAAGAACAGGCTACAATAATTGTAATGGAAAATCTTTGAAGGTTGTTTTAGCTGACAACAATGTATTTGGTGGATAAACTTTGATAAACTCTAGATTACATTCTATTCACCCTTATAAAATATACATATTTAGTGAGGCAAGAACATGCTGTGAAAAACTTAGTTTTTTTTTTCCTATATGATATTGGCATTACACAATACATTTTCAGTAGTAGTATGACTTGTAGGACCTGTAACAAATCAATAAACATGTAAGATGATCATATATAAAGAATTCATAAACTATTTGATAAAAAAAATGTAATGATAACCCTTGTGAGACTCAAGATTTTTGTCCTTAGTGTGCATATCATCGGGGTCTCACATGAAAACTAGTTAATATATTATTAAAGTTAATGTGCATCCTAAAAATATTAAAGTACATCATAATTAAATATCAAGTAATGAGTAATTGAAAAATGCTTTCAAAAGATTTTATTTGTCCAAAAATGCATTTAATAAAATATTATATGTGCTAGAAAAGGGAATTTCATTGTCATAACCACCCAACAAAATGACACTAATAGAAAAAATATAGAGACACCTTTCTTGTCAAATTGTAAATAGTTGCATATCCGATGCACCTCTTGCCTCATGTCACCACTGCCACTATTTATTTGGTTCAACACCTGAAATATTTAATCCAAACAAATTTGATATATATTTTTGAATAACATAAACTTATATTTATAGAAGACATGATCATCTTGGATGTAACAAGGTATAGCAGAGGAAATTAAAGCATGTAATTTCCTATTGTCCATGTTTTTTTAAAAATGTTTTGATTTTTTTCCTCTTTCGTGTGTATATGAATACAAATTTCATGACATCTATTGCTTAAATCAAAATAAGAGCACATTATTGAACATGGATCAAAGTTTCCTTTCATGTAGATATATAGGTCCCTCTTCATTGTCAAACAACCACCCAAAAACTTATAAAAAAGTAAAATATGGATTTAATTTTGACAATAGTATTTTGCTCACAAAAAAGACTAAGTCAATGACACATGGAGTTTATTATTATATGTTAATAACTTGAATTAATATAATTGACAAAGATTTGGAACATAAATAGTGCGGTTCAAACCATTAACTACTACCTATTAAAACCAATCAATAAGAAAATACCTGAAACCTTGGCAATGGCCTTAATTCAATCATTAAACTCATCCAAAGTAAAATAGTATTACACTATGATTATATTTTTTGATGAGTGGGATAAGAAAACAACTAAAACACATAAAACCCACTTATAATCTGATACTCTGATGCTTGACCACATTAATCCCAAGGTAGGAAAAAAACCCTAAACTCAATGTATGCTTGATTCTCATAAAATTATGTCATGATAAAAACTACCCTTTACTAAATACTACCTAAAGCTGACTACCTACAAAAAACCCAAAGCAAAAAAAAATTAAAACCCTAGAAACCCTAATCCCAACAATATTTTAAATAATAATAATAATAGTAAACAAGAACAAAATAACATAAATACCTTTAATGTGCCCTTGCAGTGATGAAAGCAAAAACATGCCTTGTGATAGACATAATTATCTACTGTCAATTGATCGACCAAGTAAAAAGTAATCACAAGCCTTACATTTATGTGTTGTACTAGCAAATGCCATGCTTGTTATTGTGATTATATTGCCTCAGCTATTTAATTTTTGAAAAAAAAATGAACATAGAGTACACTTTGGGATTCTAATAAACACAAAACATCAAAATTATTGATGGATTTTATTTTTGGTAAGAATCCCTCCCCTATAATGTTTTTTCTCTTTGTTATTTCATTTGGATGAATTTTGTCTTCTTGGAAAATTTCAATGGCAAAATAGTGAAAAATACATGGTTCATCTGTCTTTACCTCTACCTTAGATGTTAATGCTGTGCAACATGTTGTCTAGGATCAATCTGCATGCAATTTTAAACATATATAACATCTCTGATGTTAGTAAAATGTTGCATTAAAATTTAACTCTGACAAAGCTTTTTATTGGCTGGAGGTGGTAGAGATTAATCATCATTTAATAATAAATAGGAAAATAATAATTTATTGATAGCTACACTAAAATATTAAAAAAATGTTAATTTTTAAGGAAGTTGCTAATTATTATTGGTGGCCAACGATTAGGAAATTGGATTAATTTCTGCAAGCCAACAAAATAGCACCTAGGCCTACGATGGGTACTAATAACTCTAAGGAGATTTAATAACTATGCTGCAATTAATAACAACTCAAAGGAAATTAAAACTATCTATTTATGATTAGCCTTAGCTAAGGGTACTCAAGAAAAAAATGATGTAGAAAATTCTCATTGGAATTTCAAGAATTTTTATGGGGTGAAGAATATAATGACACTCAAACACTGATAAATCTTATCCTAAATGAATAATGTGAGTTATGATTGAAAATATGCCACAATAGACGAGCATAATATATGTGAGATATACTCTTTGACATCAATGCTAAAGTATTATGTTAACCAAGTAGGAGTGGGTTTCACTAAACTAAGTGCATCACCTCATGTGTTTATTATATCATTTAAAAAAAAATTTAAATGTGCAAAAGGGTAATAAACCTGATGAAAAATTAGTTAAACTATGGACATAAAGGATTCTTAAGTAAAAACAATGTAAAACAACAAATCATAATTCTAAGTGTGTTGGAAAAAGTTAACACAACATAACAATAAAATTAACTAAGACAAGTAATATTAGTGAAATGACAAAGAAGATAAAAGTCTAACACACTTGGTTGATGAATTAAAATTGTGTAAGTGAATATGGGTTGTACATGTGACTATGCAGTTCAATGTCAAAACTAGATGCCAAACTCTAAAAGGATCGATTCAATACTTCAACTATAACAGTTGAATGTGTACTAGGTAGTTTCAGTAAACTACCCAATATTTACTACCTATAATGGCATAATGTGTTCTTAGTTTCCAAATATATACTCTACTCTTGATTTTTTTTATTTTTCTATGTAGTTGCACTATTAGATGTTGTAAAATTTTGTGCAATCACAATGCAAAAAAGTTGTGAAGAATGTGCAAAATTGCCTTTTTTTTTCTCCTTGACATAAGCCTTGAAAATAGTATTGAGATAAGTGTGTGTAAATTTAGTTGAATTGGGTTAACCTGAACTGCAACTTATTATCTCACACACTTATAATCAAAGTCAATTTAGTTATCTTGTGCATGTGAGTGGAATTTCAAGTGAAGGCTTCACCTCTTCTCCCTATTGAAGTGAAATGCAAACTACATGAACATTCAATTAAACCCTCTTTTAGTATAATTTGATGGTGTCACAAGGCTTGAAGTAATGAAATACTAATGTTGGATCAAAGTGCAAGCTCCCTTTCAAGTGTAGCAACAAATTTGATCAATAAATTCTATAACTTGGGGAATAAAATCCATTTGATTATCACTTGGTAAATTGACTAGGAATGATTTGTATATATGGTGATATATGGGCTTCTAGATGGGGTCTACAATGGTCATGGAATTTTAGAAAAGAAGGCATACCTCAATTTTGATTGATGATTTGAGGGTTTTTTGCAAATAATTTCAACATAGTGTAAGAATATAGATTGAAGCATTTTGATTATAATTTATCAGTCTATAATTGTTTTCAATTGAATCACATTTTGTAGATGAATATTTTATATTTCAATATATCACTCCTTATATTTAAATAGCTTTATAAAAATCAACCACGAGTCAACTGAGCCTTTTCTGCAATAAATGAAGGTTTTTTTTCATATACATATATATGTTTGTATGTACACACACACACACACACACACACACACACACACACACACACACACACACACACACACACACACACACACACACACACACACACACACACACACACACACAAATATGAAGTGTAGAATGTTGAGATACTTTTAATTTTTTTAAAATGAAACGAGTAAAAATTTATTGATATTTTTATATGTGTGTATTTATTGACCATTTAAACCCACTTTAAGTAAAAAATAAATAGTAATTATTAAATTGATTAATTTTATAAAAATAATTATATATTCTGAAACTAGACAATCAACTTGAAAAATCCCATCAAAATTTTTATATACAAATATAAATAAGTAAATTAAAAATGCAACAAAGAGGGGAGCTCTTTGAAGTTTCTTGATGTCCATGGGTGTAGAAAAACACTTAGGCTTGGGTACACATGCTTAAAACCAAGGAAAAACCAAAGCCAAATGAAGAGAAAATTTTACAATAGTTTTTGCAATAAATCAAATACATTATGATTAATGAAATGAGTTTAGTATGGCCAAAGTTATTGACACATATTGATCAACATTTGCAGTATACATTCCCACAACATAGAATTGAGTCATTTGGTTCAAGGTCTATTATTCTCATTAGTTATTTATGTCAACTCCCTCCTATATGTGATATATAATGTATGCTAGAACATCATATAGTTAAACCATTACGCAAACCTTATCTAGATATGAAATGTGGAGTCATCAAAAATTGGTTTTGAACTCATTTTTACTCAGTTAATTTTTGTACCTACTAGTTTCCAAATATTCCTACTGCGCATGTTTGAAACTTATTTTCACAAGGGTAAATCATATTAAATTGTACTAATTTTTTTCATAAATATAGACAAATGTGAGGGTAATATAATAGTGATGAAACTTGTACTAAATAGTTCCTAAATTTAAAAATATGCAATCATAAAAGCTAAATAGTGCATAGTTTTTTGTGTCATCCCAGTGACCAAATCTAGCTACTATGCATGTTATTCAAACCTAATTTCATATGACTAAATGAGATCTAATTATATTAGAAACTTGCATGAAGATAGTAAAATTTGGGAAGAATATATTAGTAAATAAATTCATATATTATTCCATCCTACATGTGAAATGTGTAGCGCTAATAATTTGTTTTTGTACTAATTTTTATTTAGTCATTTTTTTTGCTTCTAGTTTTCAAATCTTGTTGATGCACACTTTTCAAACCTTTGGTTGCACTATCAAATGAGGTTAAAATTACTTGAAAATTTGTATGATAGTACCCTGATGACATGAGAATGTAATGCATTTAGTTTAAAATTTATAAGTTTTACCATTGAAAATATTTGAAGGTGTGAAGTAACCCTTCCAGGATGATTTGACACAACAAACTTTCGATCATAAAACACTAAAAGGGTAATACACAATGGTATTTTAATCATTTTAAAAAACTAAAAATACCCTTTTGAACATATTTTCAAGATATTTATAGAAATATAAGATACAATAGGTATTGATTATGTTTTATCCTATGAATTTCTCTTTTAGTGTATTCTGAAGGTGTTGATGTGGCTGCATATGATTGTGTGTTAGTTTTGAAGCCATATCTTTTGATCCAAAACTCCATTTTTGATGTCATTTATTGAGTTAGAATGCTGACCTATTTATCTTTGTAATGATATCATTTTAAAATTGTATAAATATAAGATGAAATAATTATTAACATTTTAATCATAGGACTCCATTCTTTTAAATATTGAGTGTTTATAATATTTAATGTCTTTTGTCTTTGCTAGGAAATTAGCACATATTTATTTAATATTTTCATAGGATTTATCTAAGATAAGTGCATTATTAAAGGTAAGACTTTTCACCAATATTTAATGGATCTATGACTCACACATTAGGAGTAGGAAAAGAAGACAAAGCATGAAAAATATTGCATGGAGGAATGGACTCTTGTGCTGAGCGTGGATACTTAGAATATTTTATTATTCTCAAAATTTTTATTCTACATGAATTTAATGTGAGATTATCATTAATGATTTTTATATGTATTGCCTTGGACATGGAGTTCCACATTGAATCTGGGCCGTTATTGGTGCCTAAAATTTAATGTTTCCAACCACCTGGTGGATGGTGATATTGGATTGAAAATCTATATAAAGTCAACCATAGGACTTAGAAAGCGATGGTTAATTAGAGTAGAACATAGAGCAAAGGACAAGACACTTATTTTCTATAATGTTTTACTTTTCATAGTTAGTTTTTCTTGTGAGCAATGTTATTATGAATTATTGTCTATAATTCCCTTGATCAAGATGGATCCAAACATTATTTTCAAGCAACTATCTATCAATATAAAGGTCGTGAAGGCTATTGTTCATCATCTGTGCATGTATGTGGTGGTTTTGTCCATATTTATTCATAGTTAAATACCATAGACTCTTGCATCATCTTTTCTCATGGTTATGTGCATCCTCACCAAAAAAAATATTAGTTTCATGGAGTTGATCTAATTCAAATGAACCAAAATTGTTTTAGCTACAAGACATTCTTACATCTTTCTCTTTTCCCTTCTCTTTTTCTCTTTTTTATAAATCCATTATAGTACGTAGAATAAATATGAAAGTTAAAATTTATGTTTACATATATATCTTGATTACAAACCACTTTCATTGTTGATTAAATACATTGTTGAACCCCTTGAATGCAATGACCAATTATTGAATCAATTGTATATCCTTGACAAATCCACATTTATTGATTTCTTAAGCAACATATCTATAATACCAGCATTACCTATCATTTATCTGAACATATTACAAATGCACCCCTTGAAATGGAATAGTTTCACATCAAATACTAAGTTATCTTGCAAGCTAAGTCTTGACAGTAAAAAACCTTGGGGAGATTCCATCTCTTTTTAGGAGAGGTTGGGTGGACTTTCACCCTGCCTAATTTAGTGTGCCAAATGACCCATCAACATATTCTTTAACTTATCAACCAATGGATGTAGATAAAAAATAATATTTTCACGAAAATCCTCTTGCTACTATTTCTTGAAATATTTCTATTTTGCAATTTGAGATCATTTAATCATTTTTACTTTGAGGCCATGTCAATAGAATGTGAGTGTATTAAAATCAAAATTTATTATATATGAGGCCCATACTTAAAATTATACAAATTATAATAAAATGCATCTGCCTAATTGTAATGAAAATTCATGATTGGATAATAAGTGGGTGACACCTACAACAAGTCATATGCATTCCCCTAGTGGATCATGTTAAATTATAGAACTAAAGGATTGTCCAAGTGTGAGATTGAAAATTATGTTTGATTTTAATATGCTTAAATTGCCTCCTATTATACGTCATGACAAAATTCATGCACCATAGATATTAAATTATAAGTATTATTGTGATTACCATTGAACCCATGGACATTCAAAACATATTGGTCTTACATAAGATAAAATTCATGATCATATTTAAAGTGGTGATATGAAGTTTAATATGCCTACCACACAACCACTTGCTATAATAACACCTCTTAATATTTATAAATATATTTCATGTGATACACCATCCCCTAAGAGAGAATTAAATAAGCAATACTATCCTAAGAAATATGCCCCTAAGAAGAACAATGATTTAACCATACTTCCCAATGATCTTACAAAGACTTATCTTTCACTTGTGAAACCTTTAGTCATTAGTGTATATATGGAAGGATAACAAAGAAAATTCATTATGGTTGATGATTATAAATACTAAATATTGTATTAAACACTTTTTAAATTTAATTCTTGACTATCTCTACCACAGATGAATTTTGCATACACATATGGATTTTACACACCATTATATCCTATCTATTTTCCTTCTATGGGTTTGGCCTTCCAAAATTTCTATCATTCACATATATAAATTCCATAATCAATGCCTAACCTATTCATTATCATACTCATCCTATCTCTAGATCATTTTATAAATATTTATACCCCTTATATGATTTATCTAGACTCATACACTTGTATAATTATAGATGTGTCCAACTCTAACAAACCTATCCCTATGCCAAGCAGCAATAAATTTTCAAATTTAATATATCTTCATTAGTTGGCTCTCCTATTTTGCATGTTAATGACATGATAAATTACATAATATATTCCCATATAATTACACAATAGTTTTAAGTCTATTTCATCATATAACATTGTTAATAAAATATTAAGTAATCCTATTTTATCACTTACACCCTTAAATGGACTTCCCTAAGCTTCAGACTTCATAACTTAGTCACGAGGAGCAAGCCTTAGATACATTTGAAGCACCTAATCCAAGCCAAGTATTTTATTTTCATGTTTCAAAATCTATTTTATAGGTTACATTAATAAAAGGAACACCATTACACACATAAACCTAACTAACTATTGGATACATAGGCAATACTCAACCATTCATTTGGAGAGTGGTTGAGGTCAGATCAAACCACCTATATTCCTCTTTTGAGGCTTAAACTTGGTGTTAAAAGTGGATCTAGTTTTTTAAGTGAAATAGATAGGTGTTTCTATATTTACGCACATAATAAGCACTTGATATCACATAGGAAGACATTTTAAAAATAGGTGCAATAACCTATAGCAAAACAATGACACATAACTACATAATATGGATCTATAGACAATAAACATATTGATATTAATATAAGCATATATAGACTAACGACTTGTTTAGGTATATCTAGATAATCTTATTCTTGATTTGAATGACTTCTAATTCATTTCCTGGTCTTTTCATCCACTTACATTTTGTTTCAATCTCACGTACAATAGTCAGAAGCTAATTATCTAAATATTCTTAGTATTTTCCATAAATAGTAAGTGAAACTATTCAATAATACTCTACTTTTACATTTAGACTATTTTTTTATTGTAATATATTAAACAATTTAAATGGTAAAATTTTTTGATCTTATTAGATCAAATGAATAAAAAATAAGGTAAAACATGTTGATGAACACACTTTTTGTCTAGAACCTTGAAAAACCCTAGGTTCCCTTAGGTTTTCCTCATTTTTTCACTAAAGTTTTATATTTATATATTTATATTTGATTTTCAAATCTAATTTCTAATTTATCTTTCACAAATGGTCTTAAGCCTATGATTTTAATACTAAAAACCATATAATCCTATGTTTGCTTTCCTATTAGGAGCAAGCATTATGATTATGCTTCTTGATATATTAAGATGTTGAACATTCAAAATGCATGACCAATATAAAACTACTAATAGCCCTCACCCTATTAATTTCTTATTTTCTACCCATTTCATGCCTTATGTTTATATTAATGAATTGACTAATACCCAAGCTTGTGTGATTAACAATGTAAATTATCTAAATGAAGAATATGATTGCAAAGGAAATGATTATGATTATTAAGAGGATTGGTATGTTAGGGATAAATCTAATGAAGTAGAAAAATAACAAGATGATGTTGAAATCAATTCTCCTATTTCTCCTATACGCTCTCCTAATCACACATTTGAATAAGAGAAAAGTACTAATGAAATACATAATGCACTTCTTGATGTTTCTAGAATTTTAATTAAGGAATAATATACTATCTGGCCATGCATATATCATACACATATGGATGCTCATATATTTTTTCATTTCAATGATATTTCTAAATGCAATGATGCTTCTTGTGATAAAGAAAATATTGATAGTCATATTTAACAATTAGAATGACCTACTAATTATTATCTTGAAGTGAAACATAATGATAGTCTCTCCTCTCTTGAGATCACAAATGACATGGTTAATACAAAATAATTTTATTTGTTTCCTTCTTATTTAGAAATAAATTATGATATTTCTCCTTCTTATCATGTAATAAAATATGATACTATTTCTTCTCCTCTATGCGAAATCTCTATGATTTATATAGCACCAAAAAGTGATGATAATTCTAAGTTATAAAATAATGTTTACATATAATATGATTCGAAGTTATGAAATTTTTTTCCATATAATTTGATTTCAAATTATGCGATGATGTTTCCATAGAATGTAACTATAGGTCATGCAATGATGTTTCCATAGAGCGTGACTCCAAGTAATCCAATGATAATTTTTTTTCATGAATATAAAGTACCTGTGTTTAGGATATATGTTGAGTTAAGACCTAGGAATGAATCTTTCCAAACAACTACCATACCTATTAGCCATATCAGTTCCATGAAGCATGCCATAGTTAACCTCCAAAATCAAGTTATCTCTATCACTTTAAAAAATAATTCATGTGATACTAATATGAATAATAATTTCATCTCAAGAAACCATGTAATATGAACCATATTTAATTATAATTATCCCAAATATTTTTTTATGCCTAAATTCTATTTATTTTATGGCCATAAATACCCTAGTAGTCACTTGACTGAGTTTGTACTTTATTTTGAGAAATGCTCAAATGATGGAATAAAATTATTAAAAGCTTTCCACAAAATTTTAGAAGGAGAAGCCTTACATTTGTTCTATAGTATTCTTAGGAGCTCTTTAACTTACTTTAATAAAATATAAATTTTAAGTTTTCTTATCTAAATTTAATAATAATAAGGTCAACAAATTAATAGTAGAACAAAATCAAAGTTTATAACAAGGTCATGATAAGCTTATTGAAGATTATATTTTATGGTTTAAAAATAAAATAAATTATTTAGTTTAGCAACCCTTAGATTTGAAAATAAATTTATCTTTAGCAAGGGTATTATAAGGTAAAGAGTCCAATTAAGAAAAAAACATTTTAAATTTATTATCCTTATTTTGATAGAATTTATATGGATATTTTCACCTCTGCCTCTGATCTTACTTGTAATTCACATAAGTCTACAAATTCAAGTGGTTAAATACCATCTTCATCTAAGAAGGAAATTACACATAAGTAATTTTAACTGAGCACATCATAGTATAAGGTAAAGAGTCCAATTAATGCCCTTAATAAAATACAAGAATAAAAATATGTGGTTTATAAGGTAAAAGTTAATATGAGTGCACCTATTGAAAACAATAATCAAATATTTAAGTTCGATAGTTTCAAAGGTCGAACAAATAATATTTTAAAAATTAATCAATAATAAACCAATTAACCTACCCCATATCTATTATCACACTCATCTTCTTAAACAAGTGTGGAATTTTTTTTTTCAACTATCATCGTATCAATGGACATATAGATAATAGTTGTAATTAGGACAAAATATTGAGCAACTTGTGGATAAAGGAATTTTTACATTTGGTATAATTAAATATATGTCAAAAAGGTCCCATTTTCCATATTCTTCTACTACTCATTCTATCAAAGTTGAGATATCTAAATACATTCCTCTAAAGGATCCAATTGTCCCTTAGGCTTGTATGGAAGGTATCACTAGTAGAAGATCTTCTAGTTCACATTCTATGAAGATTGATCTTTACTAAAAAATTTATATAAATGAACCAATAGTCATTGAAACCATTATTATAGGTGAATATAGAGAAGTCATTATTGTAGATAACAATAAACAAATGTACAATTAAATTTATTAATTATTTGTGATATAACGATCGAGATTTACACCATACACATACTTATGAGGATGCCATGGGACATTTTTCTATACCAATTTATCTTGGGCCTAAGATAATAGATCCACTATTATATGTGAAGAAGATCTTATACAAGAGAATATGACACTGGGGCAATCATGATTATAATAAATGAAAGAATATTTTGATAACATTAATATGACTACCTCCTTTACTTTCTAAGATGGTTTGTTTACAGATTAGAGATATAGAATAAATACAAATAAAAATAAAATTACATTTTATCATACACAAGTATTGCTTCCAAAGATAAATCAGGTAATTAAGGATCAATGAATGGAAAAGTAAATAACATTACACAAAAAATCATGAAAAAAGACATTCAAAATCATTGTGAGATAGATATACCAACTAGTTTCAGATATTTTTTTATATGACTATAATAATAAAAATATTCTTGAGTGGTTGGTAAGAGAATGTTTACACAATCCATATGCCTATTTGTTATAATTGCATGGGGTTAGTAATTATACATATACATGTTAAATTTCATATAATTTACACATTCTCTTCATACAATTAAAATATGAAAAATAAAAATTACGTAAATTAATTAAATATATTTTTGCATGCCATCATTTTCTATCCCTTGGATTTATTTCACTTGGTCATATCTTTTTTATTTTGATATGGACTTCCATAACATCTATTTTAGGATATTGTATTTTTGATAATAGTCTCATTCCAATGCACATTATTAACTATACATGTTATAATTTACATTGAATTTTTAAAATCATATTTTTATTTGGTTATAACTAATATAAATATATACATTAATTCCTCCTCGTCCCCCTTGACCTCCCACATAATCTCTTGAACTACAATATTGACTCACATATATAATCGAGGGAATATTTCTTACCTTTTACTTACTTCATATTAATACATTGGATGCATATTATACCTATTAGAAATACTAATAAATAAATGTTAGTATGTACATGTAGTATGAGTTGAGCTGCCATAATTAACTCCACAATGTTAGGAATTGAATAATGACTAATTCCTGGATATTAAGGATCTCAATATTATATATTGAATCATTTATTTTTTTGAATAATATAATTTGAGTCTTTCCTCTTTCATTTGGTATCAAGTGCTATTCTTTCCTAATCAATAAGATTTCAAAATTCTATCATACTCTTGGCTACCGTACCATTTAATCAGGTTAGGCACCATGCTTTTACCAGTATAGTCAAATTATTCATGCATTGTGTTTCTCTTTGGTTCATTCATATCATGCATATCTGCACACCTTAAGAACAAACGTCAACCACTATGAATTTATCAAACTAGGTACCTGTCAATTTCATTTGATTGTTTATTCAAAATTTTGGTAGAAGACAAGGTTTTCTCACTGGTTGTATCATACACATAATTCCATTCTTTTGGCCATGACATGAATTGAAGACTCAGATCGTGACTTGTATCTTGAAATCCCTATTTTTGACATTCACAGTCCACTCTATCCATATTTGAACAACTTCACTCTTTGCATAAATGTCTCGGACATGGATTGAGGATATTGGAAGTTTCTTCAACGTTTTACTCCACATAAGTAAAAAATCATATTTTCCATTCACAAACCCTCATCTTTCTCCAATGCAAGCCTATAAAAATGCCAAACTGAAGTTGCCGCCTTCTTAAAAACCACTTTGTAATAAAATTAAAAATAGGTTTTATATAACACGTGGTTTTATATTTAACTTGATATATTGTATAGTGGTAGTTTATTATTTTAGGTCAGATGTTTATAGTTTATTTATGTTATTATTTGGTCAATTATGTGTGTAATATTGTTTAGAAATCAAAAGTGTCAATTAGATTATTAAATTTAATTTTTAATTGGATTTAGTCAAAATTTTATTCATGTCTACGATAATATATATTATAAAATGGGTCACATTTATGCGTCTTTTTTTAGGTGAGCACTAGGATTATTTGTATTACTCATATTTGTTTGTACGAATGAATTTTCAGTTAAAACCAATGTTTTATATTTTATTATTTGGTTCCAAAGATGGATATTCCGTTAAAAAAATTTATTGGTCTCAATTTTTACACTTGGAAATTCAAATTTTAGATGCAGTTAATGAATGTGATTTTTTGTTAAATAGTAAGTGGTAAATAGAAATATCCAAGAGATCCTAATAAGTTATTGGAATGGAAAAACAAATATGATAAAGCCAAAGCCATCATTGAACTTGCACTTTAAAATTTTAAACTGCCACAAAAGTTTGGAAACATTTGAATAAAAAATCAATGTTAAAGTAGTCAATGCAAACCTTTCTCTAAAGTTTCAATTATTACAATTCAAAAAGAGTAACAATGTTATAATGTCTAATCATATTAATGATATGAGATCTCTCATTAGATAACTAGCAGAAGTCAAAGCTAAAGTTGAGGATGAGGATGTAAAAGCCATATTATTAAATAATTTGGCTTTCAAATATGGAAATGTTGCTTTTATTGATCGTTAGATGTCATCTCCATCTCTAGAAGATAAGATCTCAACTCTCCTAGCTAAATAAAAAAAGGTGACGACAGAAGATGCATAATAGGAAAGTGTGTTATATTCAAGAAGCAATCATAAAATAATAAATACAAAGGAAATTAAATGTTTTTACTACCAAAAAAAAGGACACACAACCTAGAATTGTGAAGTTAGAGCTAATGATATTCTCAAAAGGAAGCTAAAGGAAAAATAAAATGAAGCTAATATGGTCATTAAGAAAGAACTAGCCATTGAGGAAGATTCAATGAGTACATATAGTAGTGACAAAAAATGCATATATTGAGTGATAAAGGTCAGAGTGGAGGTTTGAGGCAATAGGATGTTGGAGGACATTCAACATCCTCTCGTTGAGCACTAGTGATGGGGTTGGACTGTGATGTAGTGTTTTAATTGTTTGTATTTTATGTGTTTTATGTGGTGTGCTTAATAATTCCCTATTGTGTTGACATATTTTAAAAACTCATATTATAAAATAAGCTCACTTTTTTAGGAAAGAATAATATCAAGGTAAGCTCAACATGGATTTTTGTCTAGAGATTGTATGTTCAGGAGTTTGGGGAGAAGGTTATGGAAACTCAGGAATTTAACTAGGGAGATATATATAAATGAAGGTTATGAGATAACTTGATGGAGTTGCACCTGGTCTAAAAATTATTTTCAAAGAGAAGCTTTTGAAGAATGTGATTCTCTTCTCTAGTGTTCACACTAAGGGAAGGAATGTTAGAAATACTCTTAAGTGTTAGTGTGTACATGTAGTGTGAGTTGAGTTGATGTAATTAACTCCATGATATTAAGGATTTAATGGGACATAATTCTTTGTTAATAGGGGATCTCAAGCCTATATATGTAATCATTTTTGTTGTTGAATAAAACAATTTGAGCCTTTGCTCTTTCAATGTCTTAACATATGCTACAGATTGTTCAATTCCATTCCATGGTTCAATTTTTGAAGCCTTACAACTTGGGCTTTATTGATAAATACATATGTGTATTAAATATTCAAAAACAAAAAAATCAAATATTCTAAAAATCCAAAACCAGAACCCAAACATGAGATGTTTGCTAGTTTTACATTATTCATTTATTTTATATTATCATATGTTTGGAAGATTACACATCTTTTACATATTAACATGAATTTCATAGTATATATGAGTGAGATGTAAGACATACATAGTATACATCATACATAGATGCATATATGTAGGACATTCCTATACCTAGGGGATATTCTAATGTTGGGGGCATCTCATTCCATAGGTTACATTATTATAGGTTATATCTTTCTATGACCTTTAAATTTATCATATTTAATTACATTAACTATTTAGACATTCCTTAATTTTTATTATATTATTTTAAAGTGTTGCATTTGATAGATATGCTACTTTTATATGTTGTGAAATTGACACATATTAATGATGTAGACTATCTTGACTTATTCTTTACTTCATTGTTTCTATTTCATTTCCTATAGGCTAATATTTTATTATGATATGTTTGTATCTTGTTTCAATACATGAAATTATTTGATTTAGGGTGTCATTGTATGCCTATTTCTTTGCCCCCCCCCCACCGTCCCCCCCCCTCCCTCCCCCCCCCCGCCCCCCCCCCCTTTTTTTTGAGTTTGTCATTGTATGCTTCCTTTTACACCCCTTACCTTAGTATTATTTTATGATTGAAAAGCACCTATATATTTATAAAACAAGATATGGTACATTGTTAATCATATAAAAAAATAGGTAGAAAAGTCACACCCCACGAGCAAAAACACACTAGGGAAAAAACACCTCAGGATAAGTCAGAAAAGTGGTTAGAAAATGACCACACCCATAAAAAATTACATCACATCAATTTTTTGATAGTAAAATAAAGAGAGTAAGGTACAAATAACAATAAAGATAATAATTAAGCAACCACAATAAACATGGACATAGGGGAGGCATAAGGGATGATGGATCCCGAGGCTTGCCACCCCATCCTCCCAAGGTAGGAGGATCCTCATCAACAGGTAAGGGCTCTCAAACCATGTTTTTTTGAGCCTCTAATGTCTCATTTTGATTTATTTTAGGAGATATTACTAGAGCCAAGTGTGGGAATTTTCTTTGGGAAGGTAGACCCCAATCTCTGATGTCACCATCTTGGGATGGGGGAGGAGATCCCCAACCCCTGTCTTCACCTCCAGATTTGGATGTGCCACTCAAGCCACCAAAATGAGGAGAAGACTAATGAGGTGGTGACCATTATGGAGAGTGAATCTTATGTCTAGTTCTAAACCATTGTTGACGTGGCCCATGTCCTCATCCCTGAGGAGACAAAGGATGTCTTGGGGGCTCAAGAGGTTCATAGTTGACTATGCATGAAGCATTTTACCAGTGATCAAAAAAATATTGGAGGTGGTTAATTTAAAAAATAACCTTGTATATTTGGGTTTAAATATGAAGAGTAACATTATATATAACAATAATTTTGTAGTAACAAAAAAACTACATTCTAACTCTTCATGATTAAAGCAAGCATAGTTTCTAACTTTACAAATTTGAAACAAAATGTCATATTAAAAGATCTACCAAAAATTATTATATTTTTTAGGCAATAGAGATGAGTCCCCGAAGAGATCCATCTTCCATGTGAATAATTCAAGTTAAAAGGGCTAAAAAAGGGAATGTATCTAATGCTATGTAAATTATATGTGAGGGAAAAATAAAAGAAAAAGTGATTAATAGTATATGGTTGCTGACAAGATAAGTAGATGGGGTTAAACACTCCCATATGCTTTAGTTGGTCTCCCACAAGCAATCACTTGTAGAGAAGGCACAATAAGTAATGATTTTTTTTGTGCTCAACAAAAGTAGACCACACAGTGCTAAAATGTCAGGCTAGAATCCCATATCTAGAATGAAGATTCCATCTAATGTTGAGAAAATCATCTGAAATATGATATAGATAAATAAATGGTACCCTAGTTGAGGATAGTATTAGGTAAATGGGGTGGCCATAGGTAACTACCAATCCTTCCACCAAGGAATAAGGGAATTGACTCCTATTTTGTATAGATACTCATCAGGTATAAAACCTTGAATTTTTGCAATAGCCTCTACGTCTGAGTTCATTAAATAAAATTTATTTTGAATTTGTTTCCAAATGAGCCAAAACCTATTTTTATTACAAAAAATATCACTAATAACCTTCACACCTTTTCTGAAGAGCCAAAACCCTTTAACCCAAGGGACTAAGGCATAGGGAATGTTATGAAAATTTGAGCAAGGAAACCACCAAAGGGACTGGAAGTCAATGGAGAGACCATTCATAAAACCCTCACCTAAAAATTTAAGGTGAAGATTAAGCTTCTTCCAAGCCTTCCATATACTTTGAATCACAAAGGATCCCTTAATTTTAATAGGCACTAGGGTAATGAATAGGGAATGAAGTCCCAAGCCTTGACAAGCCTTTCTACCACATGGGAGTCCCTAAGAGATACAATGGCAACAAATAATCTTCCAAGCTTCATCCCCAAAAAGACATTTGATAATCCATTTTGCACCAAGATCAAGGCCCTGAATATTAATATCTAGAAGACCCAGTCCCCTAGTGTCCTTAGGATGGTAACAAATGTTCCAAGTAACTCTTTGGAATCCCTTATGTCCCTCAGAGTTAGCCCATAGAAAATATCTTAGAAGTTTTTCTAATTTTTTGTAAGAAAACTTAGAAGAGACCCAATAAGAGGAATAATACACATGTGTAGTTACCAAAACTTTAGAGTAGATTTGAAATTTTCTAGCAATAGAAAAAGGCTTGGTGATCCAAAAGGAGATTTTTTTCCAATTCTCTGCACCACATAGGATAATAAATCAGAGGGAGAAACCTAAAAGGCAAAATGAATGCAAATAAACTTAAACTTCACCCCTATTAGAATCCACTACCATTGAAATTCTTCCAACCAAGGAGGTTTGGGGCCTAGGGACTGTTTGTAACACTAGGTATTTCTCCATTGGACATAGGAGACTGAATCCAAACAAAAAATATGGATACATTCCATGGAATTTATAATGAATTATTCTTTATATTGAAGTGTGAGAAAGAGTCATCCATGAAGTGACCATTTAAAAGTTGTTTATCAGACTGAGGGAGGGAGATTCCTTTCACCAAACCCTTGGAAACATAGTTAGATAGGAGGTAGATAAATCCTTCTACTATAAGCACATATAAAGAAGATGTTAAAGGACATACTTATTGGATATAATTATTAAATTAAAACTAAGAATATTAGGTGCCATTGATAGTGATATAGGTCCCAACATCCTTAAAAAAACATATTAACATTCTGAACAAACTTGGGGCCAAAACCAAGTGCTTGCAGCATGGCTAGAATGAATGGCCACTCGATGTGGTCATAGGATTTCTCAAAATCAATCTTGAAAAGAAATCTTTTTGATTATAAAGATGAGCCCATTCCATACCTTCCCAGACATCAATGACACTATCCAGAATGAACATATTCTGGATGAAGATGATTTGCTCACTCATAACAATTAAAGGGAGAATGTGCTTCACCCTTAAAGCTAAAGCTTTAGCAATAAACTTATAGGAGACATTGAACAAAGTAATAGGCCTCTAGTTTGTGATAATTTTAGGATCACTAGCCTTGAGAATAAACTTGATGTTACCCTAATTATTAAGGTCTCCCAAATAATTGGTTAGAACAACTTCAAAATAAACCTAGTGAAGATCATGACCAATAGTCTTCCAAAGGGTTTAATAAAACTCGCATGGGAAAACATCAATTAATAGAGCTTTGTCGACTACCATCTACTTAAAAACCTCATGGAGGTCCCTAAGAGATAAGGGCCTATCACATGTAACTCTTTGAAAATTAGAGAATTTGCAAGGAATAACCTAGAGGCATTAAAGGAAAGTTGCCTCCCTCTCTAGAAAAGAAGTTTGTGCTGAGAAAACACCATGGTAATGATGAACAAAATATTTAAAAATGTCAATAAGTTTGGTAATTATATTATTTCCTTTTTTGATATATTTGATTCTATCAGCATTTCTCGTAGATTGGAGAACAGAAAAAAGTCCTTAGAAACTTTGTCACCAATTTTCAAACAATGCATACAAGCTCACAGTTGGGCTCCTGTAACTTTGTGTGCTTCCTATATTTGGAGTTTGTGTCTCGAGTGTGCCACTTATGTTTGAAGGTGGATAATGAAAGGTAACTGATCCAACTCCTGTAAATCCTAGATATACTCACAGTTTATAGCATTGTGAAAACACCATCGAAAAGTGGTCACTTATTGTAGATCTAAAGAAAGGTGGAAGTACAAGTAAGAGCATCAGACCACCACTGAATCTTACCAGTATCTCCCTTTAGCCAAGGGACCAAATTTTAAATTCTAACAATATGTCCCTCCATTCTTTCATGCTTAAGGTGGGAAGTATTGAGATATAATTATGTGGATGAAAGCTTAACTTGAGGTGAGGTCCACTCAATATTTAAGCAAATAGGGTCATGATATTATAAAAATGTATCAAGAATGATTGAGACTGGCCTATCCTAAACTAGGGAGAACTAAAAAAGAACTTGCTCAGCCAATAGAGATTTGTCAAGGTGTTGAATTACCCTATCTTATCCCTATTAAAATTTAGACTAGGTAAACTAGGGGGAGTCTGAATTCTTCCTCCAGTGATGGTTGGGATCAAACACCTTGAGTTTGTTGCACATATAAAACCATGCTTCACATTCACCAGTGCACCACTAAATTGGAAGGTGTCCTTCTTTATCCTCTAGTGATTAGACCATAAAGGATCCAATGCACATCTAGGAGAGAGTCAAACATCCACCTCCACAAGGTAACCCACTCTATAACATAATTAGAGGCATATATATTGACTAGCCTAATGATGCAGTTATTAAAGTCAAAAAGGGTCTACACCACCTAGTGGGTGGGGTTCAAATACTAGGAATTAATATTTTAAACTACCTATTTTCACTTGGATATGAACATTTTTAGGATATAACAAGTCTCTCCTCATCCAAATGGCATAATGGAATCACCCCTAGGCTTGTGGGCAACCTAAGGAATGAGATGAGTCTCTAGATATGGCTAGCTTCCTTGATGTGCCACTATGGATTACAAGACTAACTTTAGGGGGTGAAAAGGGAGAAATAAATTGAAATAAAATATAAAATAATGGAGGTGATACATCAAATTTACTGATGACATCCAACTAGATGCATATTACACTTGAGACTAGCAATAAACCAAACATACACTCTTATAATCTATAATATCTCACATCAATGTTACATTGTGAGGTCAAGATGAACATCTAGGCTAAGGAGGAATAGAAAAGAGGCCTTGAAGGGAAATAATGAAGAGAAAAACTCACTTAATCTTTGACATATCCAAAAACATTTCACATGCCCTGCAATAAGAAGTTTTCCAATTGTAAATAGGTTGCAAGAATGAGCTAACATGCTAAGGAAATTAGAGTGTCACTTAAGAAACATCAATAATTTAAATGGAAAAAACTATGAATAGTCATATAATAGGTATAAATTAGTCATTTTATTGATCAAAATGTATACAAATGAGAAGGGATTTTCCATACAAAAGGTATATAATGCCAAAATGACTAGCTCTTATAGAATTTGAGAGAGAGAGAGAAGAAGAGAAGTCCAAGTGTGACAAGGACAATTTTATAGATTATAAAATCAGTTATAAATGAATTATAATAAGTTATGGGTTTAAATATGAAAGGTTATGAAGTAAAACTATCAATTCAAGTCATCAAAGTTATGAAAAGTGACACAAAACTCCTTTTGCATAGAAAAATTACCTTCATGATTGGGGCTATTTGAACGTCACATAACTAATAAGGATCAGTAAAAAATATTTTAATGTAGGTTAGTGACATCATATATTCCTCTCCATGCATTTTTTACATTCTTGGTCTTCTGTAAACCTTTGAAAGTGAGCCATCATCATTTGCTGTCCAGAAAACTGCCCTTTCATGCACCCTACACATTTGGCATATAAAATGCCTTTAATTTATAATTAAAATACATGTGAGGAAGTTTATTACACATTTAAATACCTTCCATGTCCTTATAATCATTATGCACACATTAAAATGAGCTCACTTGAAGTTTTCCACTTTCTTCACTAGCTTGTCCAATCTGCCATATTTGACTGACTGATTTGAAAAATATATTTGTGGAAATTATAAGATATTTAAGTGAATTAAATTAATATTTTTATTTATATTAATTCTTAATATTCCATCCAAATTTTTTTTCATCTCTTAAATCTTCTTGTAGCCTTCACAATACATAAAATAATGAGAAAATGCCTGTGTCTACCCCCATCCGTACAAGTCCGTACAACTCAAAAGAATGTGAAGTATCTTGAATGAGTAATATAAAATTTATAATATATATTATGGTAAAAATATTCCATTAAAGTTTATCTCTAAATTCATTTTCATAAACTGGTCTCTACAAGGGTTTTGGAAGGATTTTAGACAGTTTTGACCCTTAAGCTCGTTTCATAAAAACCTGACATTGGAGTTTCATAATAATTCCAAAAAATGTTTTTTTATGACCTTATTAAACTCCTCCACTATTATCTATCCTCCATACAAACTCTCCAAGAAGATGCTAGCTCTATAAGTTGCCTTATCGAGCTTGCTTTTCCAATTTTGTAGAAGTGTGAGTGGTTTTGAGCTCAAGAATGGATTCTCCAGGGTTTATTTTACATACTTAAATCTTAGAAACCTATAAAATTATCCAATAAAAATATTTCAAACCATTTTAGTGATAATATTGTGTTAGAAATGAAATTGACCTACCATTTGGCCTTAGGTTTTTCCTTGCCTAATAGGCCTGACTGTACATTAGAACTCAAACTGACTTTTCATGGTTTTCCTACCTTAAAATAGATTAATAATAAATTTAGTCATCATATACACATTATCACATAATTTTTAAATAACTCCTATGGATATAAGTGTCCTTATTCCCTTACTTGGTCCTTTAGGCCTAGAAATGCCTATCATGCATGATTGCAACCTTTGTAGTTTGGGCTAACCTGTTAAGTTTCACCTTTCCTTGCTTGGTTTCCTATGTTTAATTAGATGTAATTAAGATTATAAAACATTATTTAAGGTCATATATTCCTTATATATTCATCTTATTACCCATTTCCCCTAAAATTACAAGTCTATGCATGGGGAAAGTACCCCTATCTAAGACAAAACATGGGGTACTTCCCCTATTATCTAAAAAAAAATATCCATTGTATCAGACTCCATAGTTTTAAAAAAATTTATTTACCAAATTTTACTCCATGGTAACATAATTTTCCCTTCATAATCCTTAAGGAACCAAAACAAACTTTGCTAGGAAAGACTGTGTGCAAGGCTTTTTAGCAGGACCATGTGTTGTGTGACTGAGGGTTTCTTATTTAATTGTATCTCCAATTTTTAGGGTATAATGATCATGAAAAAGTTTTTATAACCATAAATAATCCTCCCCAAGCTTCTACATACTCATTATACTCTCTTTACTCAGTCACAAACTGAGTTTCATTATGACTGTGTTTCCCTTTTGAAAATACCCCTACCTGTAGATTGCATCTACTCCATGAAATATTATTTATGGTGTTTTGGGAATCTTCAAGACCCTTTGATTCTCACTTGGAAATTAATCATATTTATGTTAAATATTAAGAGGCTAAAACATCCATGACCATTATGCCTCAGCCACTATCTGCCCATAGTTGTCATAGTCTACTTGTTGGATAAGATGAAACCTTGTAGGTGTATGTGTTATCTATTTGATAATTTATCATGATAAATTAAGGACTATTTTTAATCTCCTTATGTCAAAAAACACCTATTTATTCTTTAACTCACCTTATATGCCCTTAAACACCATCAAATTACTAAACTAGCTCACTATTTGTCAAAGATAGACATAGTCAATTTGTAGGTCAAGCATGATCCTGTAGGTGAGTACAAATCCTAAAACATATCATAACCTCTCATGTTGGTGAATTATTTACTTATTTATATGAATTTTATTCAAAAAATGTTCAATCATGTCTTAAAAATTACCACTTTTCTTTTTGGTACCTAAAACTGAGTATAACCTTAGGGACTAGCTGTAGGTGTTTATGGCCTAAAAGGACCTTGGTCAAAGTATTGAAGAATATCCATGAACCTAATTTGAATCCCTTGAGGTGACAAGAAGGTGTTGAAGACTCTCTATGAACTTAATTTTAATCCCTTGAGGTGATAAGACACATACATTTTTGACAACCTTCTTCATACCTTAGGGTCACTCACATAACATATCTGAATTCTCCTTCCTACAGTCTTTCTTAAGTGGTGAAATTTTCTCTATCTAGGCTGAGATATACATTTAGTCACCAATTTTCTTATTGGTGACAATCATCTATATATGAATTCTTTCTTGACTTTAATATCCTTCAACAAGACAACATTCTTAGTGAATCTAATAAAAATAACATCCTTTGTGACCATGTATCAACCAGAATCTTGACTATGAATCTGAATATCATAACCTCAACACAAAAAACCCTTATACACTCTTCACTTCCCTTGCATACATTCACAATATACACTTTTTACATATCACCTAAGACCTAACCAAGAGTGAGACACATTGAATTGAATGGAACAACACTTATATTAACATTAAAAAACATTAAACACACTTAATCTAACCTATCTTGATGCACTCCTAAGTGCCAAATTGCTTAGAGATTGTGACTACATTATAGATAGGCTTGGGGTCCTTGTAGCCCTACAAACCTTATTTTATGACCATGTATTTATTGAAACTCTTGATAAGATAAATATATAAATTTATCCTAGAACCCATTAAGGACTTATACAACATATGTGAATTTCACCTATAACTCCTTTATACAGAATAACTCTTCTGTGGATTACGACAAACCTAATTAGACCTACAAGGTACCCTATTTTGGTGTATTCTGAACATAAGGATGATCTAGATTTTAAGATTCATATAGAGGATGCATTAAGGCATTTATCAACTATGAAAATCATAAAATCCTCACTTGAAACCCTAAATCACCATGTAACCTCCTTTGTCTCAATCTGCCTATGTAATAGGGGTCAAAAAGAAAATATAGATTAGAAAAGGCACTTACCCATTGAGTTGAGATTTTAAACTTGGAAAAGTGGACATATAGGTTGAGAACACAAGGATTTCAGAAATTCAATAATTTTCACCATACAGATTGTCAAAAAGAGGAAACCGTAGTTAGGGTCTAGACAACATATAAATGAAGCTATAGGGCAAGCCATAAAGTTTCAAAACCTCAATAAATTTATTTGGGATTATTTTGACCTCCTCTAAAGGTATGAGCACTTACAGTGGGGAGAATAAACCTATAAACATTGACTGACAACTCCTTGCTTGCTACCCTGTCTGGTAGAATCAAGCTCCCATGAGAAAAAACATCAACCAAGGCTATATCTAATATTCAAATCCTTATATTTAATTATTTAAAACATGGTTAATCATATTAAATTCTTATCTAGTTGAATCCTCTCTCATTTCAAGCTCTCATTCAACTTAGACAAATAAAATCCTATGTGAGGCTTCACATACCCACTTCCTTATCAAGCTCAACAACTTTCTTACAATAGAATTCCATCAGATCTCCTCTCCTATGTCATCTTTAGCTTAGTTCATCCCTATATCACATAGAGGTGGGTTTTCAAATCTTTATTTATGTAACTAAACGCTAATCTAAGCCTTTACATACACAAATAGGCTTTACCCATGCTTATGACACCTATACAATTTTCAAACATTTGAATTGCATGATTTTGGAGGGAAACTTATGTGTTACACCTAGACCACTTAAGACTTCACAAACAAAATATGAATAACACCTAGACAACTATGGAGATGCTACTAAATTATACATGAACTAGTATTCACTTACTAAGAGTCTCAAAACACCAACTAGGCATCAACATAAGGTCACTGTCTACCTTGTCTTGACTGTAGGTGTCCACTTCCTAGAATGTATGGATTATGTTTTGAAAAAGGAACAAGAATCACTTGTTATCTCTTCTTGATGATTCTCATATCATTTTGTGTTCCATTAAACCCATGAAACCACTTGAGCTTGAAGAAATGTATTTTTTCTCATTAGGGTGTTAAGAGGTCATTTACATCTTCAAACATGCAGATATTATTGTAGGTTTTCAATGCATTTTAGGGTAACTTTAAGGCTCTAGACAACCTCTTCCTAGTTACTCTTTTGCTTTCATATTTGGCACATTTATTGCATATACTATAGGAAACATGATACACATAATTAGATTCTTTGGAACACCTTATATGCATGTTGTAATAGGGCTACAAAAACCTCCTAGAGCTCTGTTTCCTTGTTTTTTGGGATAATTTCCCAAAACACAGTCCTCATCTCCTCAAACTAGTTTCAAACCTTCTCTTACCACCTTGACACCTTAGATGAGTTTGTCATGGTTCCTTTAGCTTAATAGGATCTTAAAAATGGGTTCAAAATTGATTCAATGCTTCAAAAGTCACCTCCAATCTCTATTAGCACCACCTGTAGGTGGTTATGGACTATAAATAGGGCAGTGAGTATGAAATCAAGAAAAATGTGGATGAAAGGTCTTACAAAAAAATCAAACTCAAATTCTAACTTGAAAAAAACACAGTTTCCACCAAGGAAAACTTGAAACAAGTTTCAAAACTTCTCCTTAAACATGAAAAACCACTTGCACATGTGAATAGAGTGGACATAGGTATCTCATGACTATTTGATGTGGTCAAGACATGGGTGTTTGATCAAAATATGGAACTATAATACAAAAAAACTATAATGAGTTGACTCCATGGCATTTAAAAATGTAATACATCATTTTCCATTCATATGAATCCTTTGTATATAATACAACTTTTTGCAAGTAGTGAAAATGATTGAAATTACACATGGTGACATCATCTTGTAAAGTGAGTTACTTGGGCTATCAAATAAACTCCAAATGTGAAAAAAATCATGGAAAACATGATAAAATGTATTCAAAATCATTTGAAAGCAATCTTAGTAGCTAGATTATACAAACTTCCCCAAACCAAAGCAAAACCTGAAGGGTTCATAGAATGACAAGTAGATTTGCATAGTCCACTTCAAATAGATGGTTAATGAAGAAAAATTGACCATTTATCGAAATTATTATGTGTATTTAAAGGTATATTAGTTTATAATATTCCTCCAAGATCATTTTTCTTTAAACCCCATGTGTTGGCCGTACCAAGCAAAAACATGCAAGTTACCTCTACATGTCTAGAAAGGTGAAAAGAGAGAAAAATAGTTTTGAGAAATAAATGTCACCTCCAGATCAATTAAATATTGGATATGAGTGTGTGGGATTTTAAGAGACACTTTTACATCTTTTCCAAGTGACACACTTCCCAAGGAGGTTGTACAAGTGTCAAACTCACACTTTTCTTCAAGAAAACTACCTTTTTTTGAGTAACCTGACAATTTTCAGTTAATGAAAATTAATATAGACCTCCTAGGATACATGTTACATTTAAAAACTCTTTTAAACTTTCAAATTTTCTAATAAATCTATACAAAGCATTAAATGCACTATTTTTAACCCTTAAAATGACTCAAAATGATAAATGGACCTAGAAACTAATTGACCAAAGATATTAAAACATTAATTAACATAAAATGACTTATAAAACATCTCATGAAAATATATTATACCCCATTATAGTCCTAAAAATAAATTTTTTTATTAGGGGTGCCCTAATTTGACCTAAAAGTCAAATTTGTTCAACACTAGCTTTAGAGCCAAAAAAGTGATGGCCCCACCATGCCCAAATTCATTCACATTAGCCTAAAATATGGTCCCAAGATAAATTATTTGTGTTAAATTCTACAATTGGAAGCCATAAATCTTTACCTCTTAAAAATAAAGAATTTTCATGTTACGAAAAAGATGACAAATGTTCCTAACTGTATACTTACATAATGGATCAGTAAGACCTCAAACATTCCAAGAATACACAATCATTGGGTAGTATTGAGGTGCATGTCATTATCCTCTTTGAGTCCTTATAACATATAAAACTTATTATACATGAGTTTATTAAGCATGAAATCAATCATTCTAAATAGTTGTCACTTGTGTACCAGATATTCTTCCTCTTCAGGAAATGGAGAGGGGATGTGAGAGCACCAAAATATTATTTTATGGTCCAAGGTGACCAAGCTCCTTTATTATTCTGGAGCACTCACCTAAATAAAGGCTTGTTATGGTGGATTTGAAGGTGGTGTCTCAACTAGTGAGGCTACTGCTTGTGGTCTATACACAAGAGGAGGAGAAGCTTTAGTAGGCAAGGTAAATTTACCAGCATAAGTCAAAGCAAAATTATTTCCAGTAGGTTTGTATGAATAATTTTGTGGCTTACCACCACCTTTGGAGGAGGTATTGTTTTTTTTTATAGTGATGGTAGTCCAACTATCATTATTGCCATTCTGAGACTTGGCTTCAGATCTACCCTTTTCCTAAGGAGTAGGGGGTGTGTGCACCATCAAAGGACATTATTGGATCACATGTTCTGAGGACTGACACTAAAAATAAGTATTCCAGAGATTGATATACAAGACACAATGATAAAATTAGTTAGAGCTAATTTGTATATCAATAGAATCTTTTAAATCTTGGGATAGATCAATTTCAACACAAACCCTCTTCTAAGGATAGCCATAAATAAATTAGTCTGCTCATGACATATGAAATGCCTTATGGGTTTTATGATCTAGTCTATAAAACCCCATAAATGGAGAAGCAAACCAATAAATTTAACCCATACAAGGATTTTAATTTTACTTGCTCTAAGACTTGAAAATCTCAAGACCAGTGAGAATACATAACTAAAGTGTTGTGAATGAACCAAGGCCCATGATTGATAATTCCTTTGTAGTGATTTGGGTTATAAAAGAAAAAACAAAAAACAAAAAACAAAAAAAACCTTTGTAAGGTTTTGGACTCGTTCAAGTTTCACACCATGGCCTTGCCAGTGGTTGAGAACCCATTACTTCATAAGGGACTCAAGGGGGACTCAACCAACAAAGTAAGTAACCAAAGTAAAATTTTCAAATAAATGATAGCCTTTGTCAAAATTGGGGACATCCAAAGCAACATCAAGTAATGGAGAGTCAAAATCATCAAAATTACCTCATGGAATGCCTTTGGGATGAATTTACTTGCTTTTTTTAGGGCCATGGTTACATTCGATCACTCCAACTTTATCTGCACCCATGGATGTAGAGAGGGAGGTGGTAATCATTAAATAAAGGGTACCCCCTACCACCCCGATGGTGAATCATCAATCAAAATCAATAATTAATGCAAACAAAGCAATATCCTGCCTAGATCCATGATGATCGACATTATGGTAGAGACTTAAAACCTCATTAATGTAGAGCTATTAACCTAGGGTTTTTATTTATCATTACTAATCATTACTAATCATAAATATTCTTATTTATTTTGAGTGTATCATTGTATGAATATTTATTTGTGACCTTTCCTTTTGTATACGACTTTTTCTTGATTGATTTTTCATTATATGATTCTTTCTTTGGATCGTTGATTTATTTTAAGTTATTTTTCATTGAGTTTTCCATTCTATGATGTTAAATTTTATGGCTCTTTATTTGAGTGCTATTGTGTGTGTGTTCTGTGCATGAAATTTATGTTCTTAAAAGTGGATAATCTAGGATTATCTACTAAGTTTGTGGTGTCATAATCCATATCACACATATTTCTAATTGTATGTTGTGCTATGATCCATATCATTTACCTTCCTGCATAGATTACTAATTCATTGGTTATATCTATGATGGTTACTATTGTATGCCTAATTATTATATCTATGTTGATAAGAAATTGTTATACCTTACAATACATGTTTCATTTATGGTTTGATGATATATTCATACTATGATGACATGTTATCCACATGTTAACACATGTTTTTAAAAGGTTGTATAATTCCATAAAACATGAAGTGGTTAACGCTTTTATTTTGAGATGTGTTATTTGCAATATACATTTCTCACCTCAGAATTAGGGAATATTAGTGGGCTTGTCATAGAGATTCAAACTTTGAGTTATAAATAAATTATATTTTTGGATCAATTAAAATTTATTCGTATTATCAATTTGGTTCAAATTATGGGACATTTATTCATAGATTAACACAATTTTAGGGGAATATGCAATGCATATGCACACATTTTATAGGAATATAAATGACAAGTTTTTAGATATTTTAAATTCATGATAAATTAGAATATATATGTATAAAATTATATCTCATGTTGGCACTAACTAGATCAGATTAGGGCCATGAATATTTTTCATGTGTCCATTACTGCAATTTTATATTTTGGTAAAGATTGGAACAAATTATGGGGCATGAACATTGTTCATGTGTGCAAGGTCAAAGGAGATCTGCAACACAACAGGGAACAAGATCAGGTGAGATCTACTTGGAGTACGTTGCGTACTTGTGTATTGGCAGTATTGATACTGACTGGTTGAGGTGAACAACAACTCTGTGTTTGAGTTGTTTGTTGTGACTTGTATTGAGAAAAGAGAACTCTTGAGGGAAGATTACTGGTATGCCCACAAAGTGGATGAAAGAGTGTGATCTCTTTATTGTAATTTCTTTCTGGAATGAGTTGAATACAATTGTGTGTTGCCTCTCATATTCTGTGTTATTTCTAAATTCTAGTTACATTTTACTTCTGCTTAAATTCCGTGTTTAGTTGTTAATACAAAGGTAATCAAGTGTGCTATTAATTCTGACAAGTTGTGTCAGAGCTTTGTGAACCCAGTTCCTATCAGTTGGTATCAGAGCAAGGTTGGAGGTTCTCAGAGCGAGGTTCACTAACACCTTGGTCATAGAGTGTGTTAAGTGTTTCTTTGATTATAGGTCACTCTCAGGGGTTTCTGATTGAGTGGGAGTAAAGCAATGGCAGAAGAAGGTAAGCTGAGAATGGAGAAATTCAGTCACAGGTGGAACACCACTGGGTGTGTGGTGGTTGGTCTTCAAGATTGATCTTGAAGAGGGATACAAGCCAGGATACAGATTAGACAATGTACTGGTACAGGTACAGGTGTAGCTATTTATCTCTAAGTGGGAGATTGTTAGGTTGTGGAGCTAAAAGCTTCACCTAGATGCAAACATGGAGGTTGCTGAGTGTCACAGTCACCGACGTTGGCATGCCAACTGACGTCAGTCAGTGGTGGATAGATAGCAACTGACATCGGTCAGGAGTCAACTGACGTCGGTCACCTGTGTGGTTCCAGAACTATTTGTTGCATGAACAATTAGTTTGTTGAACTGATTGTTTGCATGTAAAGACTAATTTTAGTCTTGAGCTGCTTGTCTAATTCTTGTTTGCATGGGATCTATATAATAGACCCATGGGGCTATATTGTAAAGTGTAGAACTAGAAGAGTTATTTTGATGGTGGAATCACAAAGGTTCTTCCATGGTGTGTAAGATCAGGGTGATCTACAGGGTGTTGCAAGATCAGGGAGAAGATCTACATGGGTATGTAAGGTCGGTTGATCTGCATGTGTGTGTGTGTGTGTACAAGGTCAAAGGAGATTTGTGGGGTAACATGATCAAAGGAGATTTGCAACACAACAAGGAGCAAGATCAGGTGAGATCTACTTGGAGTACGTTGCGTACTTGTGTACTGGCAGTATTGATACTGACTGGTTGAGGTGAACAACTCTGTGTTTGAGTTGTTTGTTGTGACCTGTATTGAGAGAAGAGAAATCTTGAGGGAAGATTACTGGTATGCCCATGAAGTGGATGAAAGAGTGTGATCTCGTTATTGTAATTTCTTTCTGGAATGAGTTGAATACAATTGTGTGTTGCCTCTCATATTCTGTGCTATTTTTGAATTCTAGTTACGTTTTACTTCTGGTTAAATTCCGTGTTTAGTTGCTAATACAAAGGTAATCAAGTGTGCTCTTAATTCTGACAAGTTGTGTCAGAGCTTTGTGAACCCAGTTCTTATCATGTAGGCAACACTCAACATAGGGGGTATTGAGATCAATCATAACTTCAAACACTAACCCCATTTTCTTATTTATTTTTTTTATCCCTCATAGTATTTTGAGTTAGGGTACCAAGTGAAGTAGAAGGAATATAATGGATTATGTAATGAATTTCATATATCTAATCATGCACATGAGACCTACAAGATAGGGTCATTGACCTAATTTACATAAAGATTTAAAACCTTATCAAACACTGGTGTACCCTACATACTCCAACATATGTCAGCCTCATCCAAATAGTGTTACCTTGTCCCATGTATATTCAAACCCCTATTCTTGATTCAAAATAACCTCATTAGGCTTCACAGTTAGTTCCATAGTTTAAATTATAGTTATGTATAACTAATTTCTAGTTAAGTTGTACTTATTTGGTACTTTTCCTTTTTATCCTATTTACATACTTATCAAGTTACAACTCAATTTTTATGATTTATGCCATATTTTATGAAATATTATTTTACACATCATTTTTCCATAATTAGGATTTAGTATCCCTCTATCTGAATTTTTTGATAAAACATATTGAAGAATCTATATATTGATTGTATATTAAAGCCCCTAACCATTTATGTTTCTAGTGTTTATTTACTTCATTTTACTATTTCTAATTTTTGTATTAGGGTTTTCATATTTGATAAATTATTTGTTAGTAACACTCTTCCAAGTTTCTACTTCATATTTTATAAAATTTAAGAAATATGTTTCTACCTAGCTTAAAATAAGTGCTAAACTAAGTAGTAATCCAGTTGAACATACTCATATTTATTTTAATATGGCATATAAAATGGATAAGAACAAGGGTATATCAGAACATTTAAATAGTAATGAATAAATTAAATACATAGAAGTTCATGATAATACATAAGATCATGAATAGTATGACCAAGACAATGTTGACTCTCAAAATGAACATCAATATGTGTGTATTTCCACCTATAGGTGATGAAAAACTAGAGCTTAATAAATTAAAAATTATTAATAAATATTGAGAATCAATTCATGAACAACCTCAAGATTATCACATCTTTTGGATATATAAAATGCAAGCATGACTAATACATACAATAATTCAATTATTATGAGTTCCTTACCTTTATCAACATCATTCAATAATTTTTTTATAACTACTATCCACTATGGAGAAACCCAAGGGTTTCAACAAGTCAATATTCCAATTCCTACTTAGTTATTTGAGATTAAAACATTGGTTGGGACACATTTTATTCTTGATACACAGTCCATTATACAGCCATTCTAACTACGCAAACTAAGGTGTTGCAAATGGAACAAAGTGATTTTGAAACATAATCAAGCACTATATTCACAAAATTTATTCAACACACCATTGGATCAATTTTTTTTTGAATATCTTTTAACAACTAATTTTTTGGAACCTAATCTTACATTGTATGATGGAAAAGGTGACCCTTAAAAACATTTGAGAGCATTTCATGTAACATGTTTAGACTATGCATCCAATTATAGGTTGTTGCCCAAATTATTTCCTAGGATTTTAAAAGAGTATGCTCTCATATGGTTTTATGATTTAATACATTCATCAATTCATGCATTCAATCCTCTAGTATATTTGTTCCATTCACATTTCTAAATGAACATCAGTGAAAATATTTAATATGCTTAGATTGCCCAAATCAAATAAAAATATAATGAGTGTAGTATAGAATATGTCTTAAGGTATAAAACCATGTTATCCAAAATGACATATCCTATGGTAGATAAGGAATTGAAATACATATTTAAATAGGGTTTATTTTCACCTCTACATGAATCTATTATGTTTAAGAAGTTTTCATCATTCACAGATTTGTGTCACATAATTAATGAAAGAGAAGTTAAGTTGTTGGCCATGAATAAGCTCAAGTATGAAACAAACCTAGTTCATACTTAGCATGAAAGATTATTATTAAGCTACCATATAAGGTGAGACCAACTAAAAATAAGAATGCTCAAAAGGCAATAGTGAATTTAGTTTCAGAATCTACTCCATGCATTGTATTGTCAGCTCCACTAAGGAAATAGTTTACCAACTTACCAAAAGCTCCTTAAAAAGTGATACAAAATTCATTGGAATGTAACCTCATATTGCTTCATCCCATTAAATAGGTTGATTTGAGGAAGCCTCTTCTAAAAGGATTTGATCAAAACATTTTTTTGAATCACATAGAGCACCAGGGTATACTACCAATAGACGCATAAGTTTGAAATATAAGATTTAAGATTTGATATATGAGAGCACCATTGATGTGGGTACATATATATAATACAAAATCACAACCAAGTGAGAGTAGAATAATAAAGCTATTCAGCGATCATTTCCCTAAGAATATAGCTCAAAAAAAAAAAATTGTAAGTGAATGGCACATATAATTCACATTCTCCACCAACTTATTATCATCCTCATATATAGGTATGTCATCCTTTAAATTAAATCATTGACAAATATAATGTTTCGATTCCATCTAGACCACTTATCACATTCAAAAATCATGAGATTGTCAATGATGAATTTTATTTTCACTCTTTGTTCATTCAAACTTATATTGTGTTGTGACCAACACTCTTAATTTTCAAAATTTTAAATGAGTATCCTCTTTGAGATTAAATTCCATGTTAAGGTATTGTTGTGAAATGAGTCAATCCAAGTCTAAGCGTGAATAATTCTCTCAAGTTTGAGTTTTTAATTCAGAATCAAGTCTTGAACTGATTCTAAAATGACTAAGTGTTCTCATAACTACTATAGTAATTTTATTGATACCCGAGTCTAAAGGTTGAAATGGAAAGGTTTATTGAATTTATTTTATGCATATGTTTGGATTTTAGTGCTATGACATTCATTGAATTCAAATTTTGGATTTATAGACTAATTGAGCTAATTTGATTTTTAACCAAGGTTGTTTGTTTTTCTCAAGATTATTCTAGCTTCATAAAGAAACCTTGTCAAAGCTTACTTGATCCAGTTGAAAAATATATGCTACAGTATTAATGAATTTTCATACTTATTTATTTTAATGAATTTTCCTTGTATATACCTTCATCACACATCTCTTTTATAGTTGAAGCAACTATCAAATCTAAGACTAACTATGTCCCTATAGTGTCTAGGCCCTAAGCTCCAAGATATTTCCATGTGTTAGCACATGGATTCCTCGTAAAGGGTTTTTGAAGGGACTAAGTCTTTTTTTTGGCAAGTATCTATGTTCATGGGATTGAAATGTGTGTCTTCATCTTGCATCTTTATAGATTATGAAGCTTAGGGTTGTAAGTCCTTTTCACCCAAGTGCCTAAGTAACTTGGATTGCGTCACATGTTATCATCATGGTTACTCACTTATATATACTCAAATAGATAAGGTAAGGATTTTGAGAGACCTTGAGCTTCGAGATCATTCCACATGTTGGCACCTAGCTTCCTCATGAAATATTTTTGAAATTACTAAATATTTTTCTTTGGTGAGAATTTAAGTTCATGGGACTAACACATTTGTCTTAATATCTCTTCTCTATGGCTTATGAGGTAAATGATTATACATTTTTTTCACCTAATGCCATAAAAATTAGGATTATGCAATGTGTCCTCATTTCTATTACTTGCTTCTATCAACCAAATCGATTAGGTTAAGGACTCTATGACACCCCAAGCTTTGAGATCATTCCATGTGTCTCCATCTTGTTCCTCTAGAACAAAATAGTGAATAAAACAAGTCTCAATCATCCAAATAAGTGATATCATGCCACATGGCACAATCTTAATCATTCTTAACTAAAAATTAGGCACATATTCTAAATACAATAAATTATCTTGACAAGTGAGGGTAGTCCACGTGGAAACATTCCATTAACTCATGTGTTTTAAATAAAGAAAAAGAAAACATAGATCTTGAGAGACCTTATTTTAATAGGATCATGCCACATATTTGTATCTTGCTAAATCATGATCAAAAGGCCAATGCCATAGTAAACAAAGTTGATTCCCGAAGAAAGAATGAGGGCAAGCTAAGTGCCATATTACAAGTAAAAAACATGGGATAAAGAAAATTCAAGACATGAATATGGGTCAAAACATCACTATAAATATATATCCATCATTTCAAAGATGACTCAACATCTAGATAATTTTTTATCCACACACTAAAGGCAAGGTCCACATAGGTTTTTATCAAGCAATAAATTGACAAGTGTCACAATATTAAGAAGCTTGACTTGGACATTTATTTGGATTCAACATATAATTGAAATAAATTAATGTGATCTAAAAAATCATTATAAGTGACTTAGTAATCAAAGGAATTATCAAAGTGCCATGTGGCTAGTCTCTTAATCATTCACAGTGCCATAGAGGTAGATTGGGCATATGCTCCTCACAATCCCTATATCTAATATCCAAATAAAATATGCTCATTCATGACTCTTTTATTTAATTTCATAGGTTTGACCTCATCATCTAATCATTGATATCTCAATGGAACCTACCAAAACCATTAAGATGTAGTCCACGCCATACCTCTCCTCGATGATCCTTAGTGGGAAATGGAATTCCCTTTTATCTTATCTATTATAGATCTAGGAATATTTTGACATAATTTTGTTTTACCATTTCATGCCATGATGGACAAGAGTGGGATCTCATGCCTCTTTGAGGAAATACCCATATTTCCCTTTTATATATACTAGTACCTAGTATGTTATAAGGGTTGATCCTATTTTCAAATAAACGCTATTGGAATAATACAAAATTGATTTTTTATGTAAATAAATCTACTTTAATTGAAGGTATTACACTTTTTTTTGGTTCATTAATTAACACTAATTCTATAGGAATATAATTTTTTCTTTTCTATAGAGTTTATATATTAACTAAGATGTGATTCCACTATTTTAGTTAGGTTATTCCATTCCTTTCACTTAATTTGAATTATGTAAGGATATGTGTCTAATTAGCTACATAATTGTTGGAAATTAATTCATAAATAATTATTATAATCAATAATTTTCCTTTACTCCTAATACTTTCTCTATCTCTATGTGACTGAATCCCAAGACATCATGAAAACTAGCATACAGTTGTGCAATTGTAGCTAGGCACGTTTTGGTCATATAAGCATTCATTTTGACATTCTAATAAGAAGACTTTATTTCTACCTTACCCTCCCTCTCTTTTGATGCTTGTTTTTGAACAAGTGACCTTTCCTTTTCTTTATAAATAGTGAAGTGAATATACGTAGAGATTTGAAATTCAATATGTTGTCATGGTATAACTATAAGTATATAAGTTTTATGAGTAAGTGAGAAAATTGGTATTGGAATTTTGATGGTAGTGCTACATCTATTGGAGATCTATTCCAAGAAGGATATTTAATGGAGATCCATACCTATAAATCATGACCTGGATTGTCTCAACATCAAACTTAAAATAACAGGATACAAGTCCCCCAATTGTTCCTAAGCTCACTTAGTGCATCTAATCCAATAGGTGCATCTGGGACATAGATCTTGGATTGAACAACACATTGATCATCAACCTCAGTACCAGGAAGATAAGAGGTTTAGAATCAATAACTAAATTTAGTTATCTTTCATAATAAAATACCTTGCAACACATTGTCTTACATGATTGTGTATATACTACTGTTCATTTTACTAGTGACTAAATTTATTTACTTTCTATATTCAATTATGTTTTATTTCATATGATGATAGTGATCAATGATAGATAGATGTCACCTTCTTATTTTATAGTTATCATATTTAGAGTGTTTTATCTATATCATTAATTATATTCTCATGGTGTAATCTAATGAAAGAATGTGTTGATTAAATTTAAAAAAATCACGTTATTCTAGGTAGATCCCAGTGGGGATGTTATAATACAAATTGTCATGGTTAATAATAGTTCCAAGTGTGAATATGTGAAATATCACATTCCCATCACATTTAAAATAAAAATATAATTATTTCTTTCCTACAAAAACAATAATAAAGTAATTCAATGGTCATGTTCATATTGGTGAGGTAATATAAACATGATAGGTTGGTCCAACGCATGTGGCTACAAATTTTATAGTAGTACTGATGTAGGGCCTAAGCCTACAACATTCAATTACATTACCTTGGCTATGATACTTGACTTAATCCTTTCTGTGACTCTGATCTTGTTTCATTCTTGATTGTACCTTATTTACATATTAAACTCTCTTTCTCACTCTTTCTTCCACTAGGCTCCTAGTCTCTTTGATGGATAATCTTCACTAATATTGGAGACCTATCTCCACTCTATATAGTCTACATTCTCTGCATATTATAGTATAAACACCATCCTCATTATACACTATTCTCAAAACTCCATTCTCTGTCCTTAGTGCCAACTTATCTTTCTCTCTTTGATGTAGGTTCATAGTCTTGAAAGCCTAAATCATGATTTCAGGGTTATTGACTTATTAATAAGGTTCATATGACCCTCAACCTACTTATTTTAACCCTCTGAGGCATACAAACACATTCCTCCATTCCCAAGTTTATACTATTCATTGAACTTCAATTTCCTTCTTTATGCCTCTTCTTCTAGTAGCCTTGTTTTTACACAAACCTCCTAGGTTAGGAAAATATAAAGAGGATATCAACAAACTAGAACCAATTTTGAGTAACATTTATCCATTTATTGATTCATAATTTTTTTTAGGACTCCAATCAAGACAACCCTTCTAACTCAAAATCCCCTTCTCTTAATCACGCCTCATTATCCCTCAAGTAAGCACATAGTCCCATAATATATATTTTACGTAATTGTACCATTATAAAAAATCTTGATTCCTTTATAATACACGAAAACATAATGGATTACAAAATTTTGAGATTTTTTAAAGGTTGCAACAAAATCTATGGGAGATTCCACCTCAAAACCCTAGACCTAGTTTACATAGGCCTGTGTAAGGATGAAAAGCAATAAAATAAGATAAAATGAATTATTTATAACTTAAATAAATTATAATAACTATACAATGTTTTTATCAACTTCTCATAACTCTCCAAAATGTTCTTTATCC
The DNA here is from genome assembly GCA_037957365.1 of Torreya grandis. NCBI lineage: Eukaryota > Viridiplantae > Streptophyta > Pinopsida > Cupressales > Taxaceae > Torreya > Torreya grandis. Next base: position 44,991 of record JARHVA010008140.1, on the reverse strand, counting down.
ACAAATAATCACTAAATGTCCCCAAAGGATAAAATTATAAAATTTTGTGTATGTATTAGGAATGTGTATGGAGGTTTTCTTGTCTCTTGCATTTAAAATGGATTTTGAGATTTCAATAAGGTTAAATTAAAAAATTAAAACCTATCTAAAAGTTTTAGGATTCACACAATGAATATCTACTTTAATAACTATCACTAAAACAAGCTTACTTAACAATCTTGACTGCATACATGCAAAGTTGCTCTTTGGAGGATTGTGTAGACTCATATTATAGTTGGAATTCAATATTGAAATAAAAAATGGGTTATTTTTATAATTAAAAGGATAATCATTATTAAATAGATATTATATAACATTCTCAATACCTTAAACTCTTTGAAAGATTATCAAAACAACTCTCAACTGTCATACTTCTTGACTGAGCAAAATAAATCTATCCAAGATTGTATAATAAAAACCTAATACATATGGATGAGTGAAATCTTATATAATGAATAATAATCATAAGGAATTTTTAAATACAAAGGATCTCAATTAAGGCAACCCATTTTCTCTAAAATATTCTTTTATTCCTTGATCTCCTTGATCACTTTTAATAAACAAAACGTAGAATTTTACAACAATAGGTAGAGTTATTTTATCTTCATAAAATTTATTGAATCTCTAAATCTATTGTTTATGGTTCTATTAGTTATCCTCTAATAATAAACTCTCTATAATCCTCTTACATTCAATCAATCTTTATAATTTTTCCAAATGTGTAAACTAACTTTCTCATCTTACCAACCTCATGCTGTATGATGGTTACAAATATACTATTCTTGGTTCATATTGTTCTTTTCCAATAAAAACATGTGAGTACACATTAATATCATTCATATTACATTATATGACCTTACATAATTATTTAACAATATTTACATAACTCACAATACCCAAATATCGCCCTAGACCTAATCATAACATTCAAATTTTCAAATTGAGTTTTTTGGCAAGAAAACCAAAAAGGCTTAGAAATGCATAAGCTCAAAAATGTATAATCACTCCAATAAATTATTTGGAACATATTAATACCCATAACACTAACCCAAATCCAAAAAATGGTCAAAATAAACATCTTAAACATATTTACATTGTTTTCACCTTATGATGCTCCACATCATAATCCTTAGGTGGGAGAAATTTGAGTTCCATCTCAAATGATACTCTTATTTATCATTATACAATTGTGTTGTACTCTTTAAATTTTTCTTATTTTATCTTTAGTTTGATCATCAATAACTTGTGTGTTTTTTCCTTCATCTCTCTCTTTCATCTTTATCCTTTTGCTTCTCTCTCTTTTCTTGTACCTTCTCCTTTGTATCTCCTTCTCAATTGCAAGACTCCAAAAGTCTACTTCGCTTGCATATGCCTCATGGTTTTCATCCATATTCAAAACATATTCAACATATTATTCACTTTTACATGTACAATTATGATCATATATATACTTTGAGTTTAAACTTTGAGGTCGATTTGCCTTTTCACTAGCTTCTTGGTTCATGAACTTAATCATTGGTTCAAAGGCTACATTATTTTCAAAAATTATTGAAATACATATAAGAACCCAACTTGTCTCTCCTCTGTTGACTGTTTCTTTTGAATGCAATTGATTTGAATTTGTTTTGGTTTTTGAATGTTTATGGATTTTTTTTTGTGTGTTTTTGGTAATAATGAGCAATGATACAATTCTAAAATAAACTCCTATGCTTAAAATAATTATGAAACAATAATACTACTGCTGGAAGTAATTTATGAGACTATCAAGGAGAATGTTTATTCTGTTCTAATGCCAATATGCTTGAAAAAATCAATTCATTACAATGTAAGATAAAAAACTAATTTTTGTTGTCTTAGTAGATGAAAATATGCAAACTGCAAATTTTAATTTTTTTATTTTTTTACTATTCACATGGTACTGTAGCAGTTAGTATGGCGGCATTGTTCATGCGGCACTGTAGCAGTCCGTACGGGGGTACTGTAGCAATATGTATGGTGATACTGTATAAATCTCTACCGTACTTGTTAATCACCAAACATTCTTCAATAAATCTATAATAATTACTCATGAATTTATTCTTCAATTCTGCACAATTAAATGCAAATAAGACCTCTAAATGAAGTCTTCCTGAAACCAAATATCACTGAATATTTCAACTCAGATGGTGAACATTGAAGCAACTACGTCCTCCAATGGTGGCTGAAAACCCTAGTCTCCAGAGCAAACCCCTTTCAATTTCACAATGTCAAATAGAAAAATAGCAATCAATGATACCTCTCTCCAAACTCAACGCCATATATCCTTTTTGCAAATCATACCCTAATCCTCTTAATTACAATTTTGCTTGTAATTTCATTTAAAATCATTTTGACACCAAAAGTGAAATGAAATGAAATTACAAGCAAAATTGTAATTAAGAGGATTAGGGTACGATTTGAAAAAAGGATATATGACATTGAGTTTGGAGAGAGGTATCATTGATTGTTATTTTGCTATTTGACATTGTGAAATTGAAAGGGGTTTACTATGGAGACTAGGGTTTTTAGCTACCATTAGAGGATGTAGTTGCTTCAATGTTCACCATCTGAGCTGATGAAATATTCAGTGATATTTGGTTTTAGGAAGACTTCATTCAGAGTTCTTATTTGCATCTAATGTGAAAAATTGAAGAATAAATTCATGAGTAATTATTGTAGATTTATTGAAGAATTTTTGGTGATTAACAAGTACAATACAGATTGCTATAGTACCACCATATAGATTTATACAGTACCACCATATAGACTGCTATAGTGCCACCATACAGACTGCTATAGTACTGTGTGAACAGTAAAAAAATAAAAAAATAAAAATTTGCAATTTGCAGATTTTCATCTACTAGGACAACAAAAATCAGGTTTTTATCTTACATTGTAATGAATTGTTTTTTTAGGCATTTGGCATTATAACATAATAAACATTCTCCTTGATAGTCTCATAAATTACTTCCAATAGTAGTATTATTATTTCATAATTATTTTAAGCATAGGAGTTTATTTCATAATTGTATCATTGCTCATTATTACCAAAAACACACAAAAAAAATCCATAAACATTCAAAAACCAAAACAAATTCAAATCAACTGCATTTAAAAGAAATAGTTAGTAGAGGAGAGCCAAGTTGGGTTCTTACATTGGTATCAGAGCTTCATTCCTACCATCTTGAGGGTTTGTGAGTCATATGCAACCACAAGAAATTGGACCACATAGGTACTATACTCACAGGAGAGCTTTGGTTGACAGAGAACAGCTACCAGAAACAAGAAATATGAAAGAGAGGCATGATGGTAGTCTACAAAGAAACATGAGGAATAATGATGATCAAGATACTAGAGAATTATTCCATGTTATGGTTACAGGGCAACAACAGATGGCACAGGCATTACAGTCAGTCACTACTATGGTAGAAAGGTTGAACCCATCTGTTAGACATAATGGGGAACATGGAGATAACAAGAGTGCTATAGGTAATCAAAGACCACAACAAACCCATTCCAGAATAGTTGATAGGCCTACACGCCCTATATTTGTTTTGGAGGAGCCAGAAGAAGCTCTGGTAGAGGAGGTGGCAGGAGACCCCATATTTGCAGATGCACTCATGACTGCAAATTGTTAGGTTGTGGAGCTAAAAGCTTCATTGATGTGAATAGGATGAGTTGCGGAGGTTGCTGAGCTGCAGGGCAACCAACGTCAGTCAGATCAACCGACGTCGGTCATATTATAGTAAAGAAGCAACTGATGTTGGTTATGATTTGGCTGACATCGGTTAGGAAGGAGCTGATGTCGACAACCTGTGTGTGCATTCATTTTCATGCAGGTCAAGAACTGGTCTATTTTTGGACAGTCAGTTTTCATGTAAAGACTTATTTTAGTCTTGGAGCTATGTTTCTAATTATTGTAATTAAGAAAGTCTAATTATTGTATGCATGAGATCTATGTAATAGACTCATGGGCTGTATTATAAAATTGTACTAGAGTGAGAGAGCAAATATTAGCTCCTTCAGAAGAGAGAGAGCAAGAGTGATAGATAGCCATTGGGTTAGTAGAGAGAGCAAGGGTAGCTCTTCCTAGTTCCACAGGGGTGCCGAGTGTGTATGATCAAGGAGAGTTGCAGGTTGTGCAAGTTCTGGTAGAAGATCCACCGGGGTACTAGTTGAAGAATCATAAGGACTTGGTGAGGCAAGGACAAGGGTTCTTCAAGGTGTAGAGATATCTACGTGGTAAGTAAGGTCTGGTGATTTGTAGGTTGATGCAAGAGCAGGGAGATCTACTTGGAGTACGGTTGTGTACTTGGTGTACTGGCAGTGTTGTTACTGACTGGTGGAGGTGAACACCAACTCTGTGTTTGAGTTGTGTGTTGGGACCATTTTTGGTAGGAGAGTGAACTCTTGATTGAGAATTACTGAGAGCCCTTGAGGTGTGAGAAGAAGTGGCATCTTCTTTATTGTATTTTCTTGCTGGATGAGTATTAATACAAGATTGTGTATTGTCTCTCATATTCTGTGTTGTTTCATATTTCTAGTTACTTATTCATTCTAGTTAAATTCCGTGTTTAATTGCTAATACAAAGGTAATCAAGTGTGCCCTTAGTGGGCAGTAGGAACCTGACAATTGGTATCAGAGCTTTGTGAGCCTAGGTCCTATCAAGTGGTATTAGAGTGAGGTTGCAGGTTCATCAAAGCATGGTTAGGTACACTAATAGATGGTCAGAGCATGTTAAGTATTTTGTTGATTACAGGTCACTCACAGGGGTTTCTAATTGAGTGGAAGTATAGCAATGGCAGAAGAAAGTAAGCTACGAATGGAGAAAATGAATAGCATGAATGATCAATTACAGATTGATGGAATGAAAGAGCAGGTAAAGAAAGATTGTTGGTTGGTAGAAGATCAGCATGAAGGAATTGAAGAAGCAGATGTTGTAGGTGTTGTTGCATAGGATGCTCTAGATAAAGTAGAATCTTGGTTTATAGATTCTGTTGCCTCTTTCCATGCAGCTCAAAATAGAGCATCTTTTCATGAGTATGTCCAAGGAGACTTTGGAGAGATTTATTTAGGGGCTAGTGAGCCTTGTTAGATTCTTGGCAACGGGGAAGTGAAGCTAAAATTGCAGATAGGTAACACACAGGTGTTGAATGAGGTCATGTAGGTACCAGTCTTGGAGATGAGTCTAATTTCTTTAGGAAAGTTGGGTGATGAGAGATGCACAGTAACTCTCACAGTGGATGCACTTGAATTAGACGGTGTTAAGAAAGTAGGTATCCTTTATCTATCTACTTATATTATTGATTCACCTTTTGTTGCAGAGATGTGGCTTTGTAGGCTTGGTCACATGTGTAAGAAAGGAATGCATGTTCGTAAGCAGAAGACAAATGTTTTTGATAAACTTAAGAACTGGAAAGCCTTGGTGTTCATGGAGGAGATGACAGACATAGATCATCTAAGGGGACTGAATTATTCTGAGCAGGGCTATGTTGATTTGGATAGGGTTTTGATCCAAGGTGAGCTCGCAGGTAAAAAGTCATCACTCACAGGAGAACACAGTTACCGGCATCGGTTAGGAGAAACCAACGTCAAATAGACAGGTACTGATGTTGGTCATGTGCAAACTAGCAGAGTTAATGGTGTCAGGCAGGTGCAGACTGACGTCAGTTAGGGGAAACTGACGTCGACAGTCAAGGTCAGTCATAGGGAATCGACGTTGGTCAATTGCAGATTGGGAGATGGCTGAGATCGATCACTGGAATAGATGTTGGGCAGATAGCAAGTTGTCAAGGAGTCTCAAACACCCATGTGCAGGACTGAAAGGGTAAGTAAACCTCATATTAATTATTCACCTTCTTTATATTACTTGTTGCTCATTGATGGTCAAGAACTAGGAAGATGTGAAGAGGCAATGCAGGTAGAATCCAAGAAATAGTGGGAGCATGGCATGAATTCTTTGGAAGAGAACCAAGTGGGAGTTTTGGTAGAGTTTCTAGCCGAGATAAAAACACTGACAGATGAATGGATTCCCAGGTTGGAGAAGAGAGTGGATGGACACGTGAGACAGAAGGCCAGGGAATATGGTCTTGAGCAGGCTGCAGGACAGTGGTACATGTTTGAAAGGTGTATGACTAAGAATGGCTTTGGTGAAGGCCAATGTAACCATTATGTTTTCTTTACCAGGTTGGATAATGGTCGCAACATTATTCTATTACTGTATGTGGTGTGGTTGCTTATTGCAGGGTTACACATGCAGGGAGTTTCTGAGCTAAAGGTAAAGTTAGTTCAGAGGTATGTCATGAAGAATTTAGGAGCATCGAAATTATTTGGCATAAGAGACATGGAAGATCACAAGTTGATTTTGTCTCTAGTGGGAACTAATGTGAAGGTGTTGGCAGGGTTCAATACATAGGATGCAGAATCGGTAAGCACACCAAGGGCTGGACAGTTCAAGCTGAGCTTAGAACAGTGTTCAAAATCACATGAGGTCGAGTGTAGACCTGAGTTTTCCCAAGCAGTGGGAGTTGTCAGAGAGTTCAGAGCCAATTCGGGGAAGAAGCACTGGAAAGTGTTTCAGTGGGTTCTCAGGTATCTGAAAAGGACTAACAGTAGGTTAACATGTTATGCAGGGTCAAGGTCTTCACTACATGGAGTTGTAGGTTTGGATGTGGCAGGGTACTTGGATGACAGGAGGTGCACCACAAGTTGTGTGGTGGTTGGTCTTCAAGATTGAACTTGAAGAGGGATGCAAGCCAAGAAACAAATTAGATGAAGGTACAGGTGCAACTATTTATCTCTAAGTGGGAGATTGTTAGGTTGTGGAGCTAAAAGCTTCACTAATGTGAACAAGAGGAGTTGCAGAGGTTGATGAGTTGCAGAACAAGTTGCAGGGCAACCAACGTTGGTTGGATCAACTAAAGTCGGTCATATTATAGTACAGAAGCAACCGACGTCAGTTATGATTCGGCCGACATCGGTCAGGAAGGAGCCGACGTCAGCAACCTGTGTGTGCATGCATTTGCATGCGGGTTGAGAACTGGTTTATTTTTGGACAGTCAGTTTGCATGTAAAGACTTATTTTAGTCTTGGATCTGCGTTTCTAATTATTGTAATTAAGAAAGTATAATTATTGTATGCATGAGATCTATATAATAGACTCATGGGCTGTATTGTAAAATTGTACTAGAGTGAGAGAGCAAAGATTAGCTCCTTCAGAAGAGAGAGAGCAAGAGTGCTAGATAGCCATTAGGTTAGTAGAGAGAGCAAGGATAGCTCTTCCTAGTTCCACAGGGGTGCCGAGTGTGTATGATCAGGGAGAGTTGTAGGTTGTGCAAGTTCTGGTAGAAGATCCACTAGGGTACTGGTTGAATAATCATAAGGACTTGGTGAGGCAAGGACAATGGTTCTTCAGGGTGTAGAGATATCTACGTGGTAATTAAGGTCTGGTGATTTGCAAGTTGATGCAAGAGCAGGGAGATCTACTTGGAGTATGGTTGTGTACTTGGTGTACTGGCAGCGTTGTTACTGACTAGTGGAGGTGAACACCAACTCTATGTTTGAGTTGTGTGTTGGGACCATTTTTAGTAGGAGAGTGAACTCTTGATTGAGAATTACTGAGAGCCCTTGAGGTGTGAGAAGAAGTGGCATCTTCTTTATTGTATTTTCTTTCTAGATGAGTATTAATACAAGATTGTGTATTGTCTCTCATATTCTGTGTTGTTTCATATTTTTAGTTACTTATTCATTCTAGTTAAATTCCGTGTTTAGTTGCTAATACAAAGGTAATCAAGTGTGCCCTTAGTGGGTAGTAGGAACCTGACAATTGGTATCAGAGCTTTGTGAGCCTAGGTCCTATCACAAATGATGAATGTGAATGATTAGTTCCTCAGTTTTGGTATCTGTAAACTACACTAATAAACTCAGAGTGAAGTTTAAAGTATGAATACTGAAAATTCTCAAACTCAACAAATTCTCAAAAAACTCAAAAGAACTTGCAAAATGTTTGGTAAAAATGTTCTCGGTTGTTGAGTTGGATTGGAATTGTCAAAAGACTTGTTACTTCCATATACCAATTAAAAATTAGTTTTTTTAATAACATTGTGTTATAATTTTTGAAATTTGAATTACTTGCATGAGTTCATTTACTAATTAAAATCAAATCAGCAAACTGAAACAAAATCATGCATCAAAATGACAATTACCAAAACACAAAAACATGATAACGGAGTTCATCTCAACAATTGATGCCTACATCTCTGGGTTCTCCAAAGGAGTGGACCATTTCCATTAAGGGTACTTCAAATACCTGGAAACAATAAACAACTTTCCTACAAGCTAATATCTCAATGCAAGAATTCACGTTCACTATGACTGAAATCAAGCCCAGTACCTTTGAATTTCGTGAGTCTTCATAAAACCTGCAAAGTTGCTTCAAAAATCCTAAAAATCTCCTCTATGGGATGAAAAATACTCCTCCAATATGCAAATTGGATATAACATAGTATTATTACTGTGTATTATGGCCGAAAAATGGATAAAAATCCATTACATAAGCTTTCCCAAAGCTTTTACAAAGTCTCAGCCTCATAAAATAAAACATAGTCCAGAAATTGATGATTTCAAATAGAAATTAGTGACTTATATAACACTTCAACCTCTATAGCTAAAGTGGTCAAGGCCTTTCCATTTTGGGTGGTAGGTCAAGGGTTTAAACCATCGGCCCTCCTTTCTAGGTGCTTTTCATGAATTTTAAAATTGACCTCCTCCTTTTTTGGTGCTCAGACTTTATGTTTTGTCCCACATGCACGGATTTTGGAATAAGTCTAGGCTTTAACAAGGTATGTGCCTCCTTAGAACATGGAAATTCCCTCCTTTTGTGGGAGACTTGGCACTTGGGAATGAATTTGAAAAGTCAGCCTCCTTTTAAGGCGCGCTCAGGCATCTCTTTATCCCACATGCAGCGAATAATGGATAAGAAAGGGCTTAAAATAGCCTTCATTCGCCCACTTATCACGTGGATTTAGCCTCCTAAGATGAATTTTGTTTGTTCTTGGGCATGGTCTCTCCTACGAATCGTTCTCCCTTGGCTTTCCACCTTGCTCGCCACCTTGCACGGGCTTCGGCCTGTGGACACCTTTGAACTCACCACATGGCTCAACGAGCTTATCTCACGCTTGATTCCACATGGCATGTTGATGATGTGGCATGTCATCGAACCATTTATTTGCAACCTTATCATTTTCCAAATGTTGACCTCTGATAGGTCCAAATGTTGAAACATCCTTGAAACACGTGCCAAATGTCGCAAGTGACATTTTTTGACCAATCTTCAAATGGCCATAACAGGAGCTCCCAAACTCGGATTTACATTCTAAAAAATGCATAAAAAAGCTCTCAAAGAGATCTATAGTGTGCCACCATTGAAACTCTAACTTGAAACCATTATCATAACTTGATTTCTGATCACACCTTCCTAATAGAGGGCTTTTGGTCTCCAAAAGTCCAATATCCCCTAAAACTGCAAATTGGTCTACTGCATTCATGAAAATAGAACCCAATCATAGAAAGGATGTAAATAATTGCATTAAAATGATTCACAATAAAACTGTAAAAAGGCCTAATCCAAAGGCATGAGTAAGTGACTCTGCAACTACTAAAGTGATTACAACATACCAAAACTGCCTGCCCAAATGTCACATCCTGTAAAGTGGTGAATTGCCAAAAATTGAAACAACTCCCAATGTAACTGCAAGACAAGTTTATAATGCTGACAACATACTATAAATGTTGTGTACATGTTGAAATACAATGCCCTAGTATGGGACTTATATGATAAAAAAATGTAAACAACACAAAGTGTATATTGCCTAACATCTAAACATGCCCATTGGGTCTTAACAATGTATCTTATACATCCATGTGCCAAAAATAGATACATTCAAAATAACAATAAAATAAGTGTTGTAAGGAATTAACTCAACCTACAACATGCATCCTGCTATTATCTCCAACTGATCAAATGAGTTCAAGTCCTCTAGACAACTCAAACATCATAAATAGGAGATTCAAAACATAGAGCTTTTCAACATGAGAATTAAAATTCTTCGAATGATGAACCTATCTCAAAGTGTTCTCAAAAACTCTACTCTACATCTATCAAAGCTTTTTCATTTCCTTAGGTGAATTCATAACCATGCTTTGCAAAAAGAATGTAGTGATAATCCACTTAACCATTTCTTTCTTCCTAGTGAAATTGATTGTCTTAGTGGATTATTTAGCATCATTATGGATTGATTTAACTTCATTGACCTTATTAACAGGTTGATAAATCATCTTAGTTTTACCATTTATAGAATGATAAGATGATTGAATTTTAAAATAATGATCAATCTGATGTCCACTCATATGGCAATGAGTACAAACGACCTTCTTAGGTGAGATCTCCCTTTTACCTCTTCTCGCTTTGCCATGATGAGAATGGTTTTAAACACCTGCAATCTGCTTAAGCAAAGCATCTCTTTTACAAAAAAATGCAACACTGTGGTTATGCATCCCACAAAAAGTGCATGGAAATGATTGCATTATCTTTTGAATGTTAAATCCAAATTTCTTAAACATAAAAAGTGGATCAGAAGATTTAGTGCTAACTCTAGTGTAGGAACTAGGAGGTCGAATATCAATACCTCTTCTACCTTCCTTCTTACACCATACATGCTCTACTAGTGGCCTCAGTCCTTTGCTATTATAAGCTTGTCTTCCTTTATCCATGGAGGAAGTTTCTCCAATTTCCACCTGCTCACTAGTGAAACCCAAACCTGCATGAAAAGATCTATGCTCTACTTGTATTGGGTTAGTAATTTCTTGGCCATCTCGACCAAGACCTCTTCCATTAAATCCAATTTTCTTCAACAATTTGGATCCTATACCCTTAGTGTGTTGTTCAAAACTACCAAAAGCATCATTACTTGAATCCAAATCTCAATGGAAAGAAGAAGTAGATGAATTAAGTGGTGAATAACTTATAGTGCATTCAGTCATAGTCTCTGCATCTGAAGTTGAAGGCTTTTCCTTTTCACACTCACCACATTGCAATCTAATCAAGAGCTCATCCTTGGATTCAAGCTCTGATTTCAAACTTGCAATTTGCTCTTCAAGGGAATAGAGTTTGCATCTCAAGAATGCATTCTCATCCTAGATCTGGCTATTGATGCTTTCAAGCTCTTCCATCTTGGATTTATGTTGCAATTTTCCCATGGCTTCTTTAAAACACATTGATTCCACAAGTGCACACTGTAATCTAATCAAGTGATATGGATAACCAATAAACTGAAAATAACTGTCAAAACTCAATCAGAAGCTAACCCAACTTTCTAACTGCTCTGATACCAACTTGATTCATAAACTACACTGATAAACTCAAAGTGAAGTTTAAAGTATGATTACTAAAAATTATCAAACTTAACAAATTCTCAAAAAACTCAAGAACTTGCAAAATGTTTGGTAAAAACGTTCTCGGTTGTTGAGTTGGATTGGAATTGTCAAAAGACTTGTTACTTCCTTGTACCAATTAAAAACCATTTTTAAAAATAAAGTTGTGTTATAATTTTCAAAGTTTGAATTATTTGCATGAGTTCATTTACTAATTAAAATCAAATCAGCAAATTGAAACAAAATCATGCATCAAAATAACAATTACCAAAACACGAAAATGTGATAACGGAGTTCGGCTCAACAATTGATGCCTACATCTCTGGGTTCTCCAAAGGAGTGCACCATTTCCATTAAGGGCACTTCAAATACTTGGAAATAATAAACAACTTTCCTACAAGCTAATATCTCAATGCAAGAATTCACCTTCACCGTGACTGAAATCAAGCCCGGCACCTTCGAATTCTATGAGTCTTCATAAAACCTGCAAAGTTGCTTCAAATATCCTAAAAATCTCCTCTATGGGATGAAAAATACTCCTCAAATATGCAAATTGGATATAACAGAGTATTATTATTATGTATTATGGCCAAAAAATGGATAAAAATCCATTACATAAGCTTTCCCAAAGCTTTTACAAAGTCTCGGCCTCATAAAATAAAAACACAGTCCAGAAATTGATGATTTCAAATAGAAATTAGTGCCTTATATAACACTTCGACCTCCGTAGCTGAAGTGGTCAAGGCCTATCCCTTTTGGGTGGCAGGTCAAGGGTTCAAACCATTGGCCCTCCTTTCTAGGCGCTTTGCATGAAGTTTTAAATTAGCCTCCTCCTTTTTTGGTGCTCAGACTTTATGTTTTGTCCCACATGCATGGATTTTGGAATAAGTCTAGGCTTTAACAAGGTATGCACCTCCTTGGAACATGTCAATGCCCTCCTTTTGTGGGAGACTTGGCACTTGGGAATAAATTTGAAAAGTTAGCCTCCTTTTAAGGTGTGTTCAGGCATCTCTTTATCCCACATGCAGTGAATAATGGATAAGAAAAGGCTTAAAATAGCCTTCATCCACCCACTTATCACATGGCTTCGACCACCTAAGATGCATTTTGTTTGGGCTTGGGCTTGGTCTCTCATACGAACCATTCTCCCTTGGCTTGCCACCTTGCTCACCACCTTGCTCGGGCTTCAGCCTGTGGATGCCTTTGAACTCGCCACATAGCTCAATGAGCTTATCTCACGCTTGACTCCATGTGGCATGTTGATGACATGGCATGTCATCAAACCATTTATTTTTAACCTTATAATTTTCCAAGTGTCAACCTCTGATAGGTCCAAATGTCAAAACATCATCGAAACACGTGCCAAATGTCACAAGTAACATTTTTTAACCAATCTTCAAATGGCCATAATAGGAGCTCCCAAACTCGGATTTACATTTTGAAGAATGTGTTGAAAAGCTCTTAATGAGCTCTAAAGTGTGCTACCACTGAAACTCTAACTTGAAAAAATTATCAAAACTCAATTTCTGATTAGAGGATAACCTTTGAACACTTTATAAATCAGAGGAGAGAGCAATATAGGTCACTCAAATAGGATAGGAGGCCTAGAGGTCAAAATAGTGAGCTGAAGAGGGCTACAAGCAAGCTTACTATGCCTAAATTTGATGGGAGTGGTAAGATGATAACTCAAGCTTGTATTCATAAGCTTGACACATTTTTGGTACTGAGGCCAATGATAGAGATTGAAGCTATCAAATACGCTACTTTGCATTTGGAGGGAGTAACACATGATTGGTGGTACCATGGTATGGTAACACTTCAGCATAATCAAGTGACATAGTACCAAGAATTTTTGGATAGGTTGGTTGAAATATTTGACAAGAAATATCTAGAGGTTTACTTTTGGGACTTAGCATAGCTAAAACAAATAGGTAACTCAGAGTATTTCATTGGTGAATTTCAGCGGTTGGGAGTCATGGTGCCAAACATTTCAAAGCATAGATTGATAGTTATTTTCATTGAGGGCCTATCCAAACCACTGAGAGGTTAGATAAAGGCATTTGATCCTATTTCTTTACAGGAAGCTATGAAAAAGGTAAAAAGTATGGAACATGCAGTCCCAACAAACAAATTTCAGTCTAAAGGAGCATCTTCTAGTAAGGATAACAAACCATTTTATAAAAAACCAGAGATGACTGATTTTAAAAATGTTTCTAAAGATAAAACTCCAACACCTTTTGATAGGGAAACATTAAATGATTTGAGGAAGAAAAAATTATGTTTCTATTATAAGGGACCCTATGATGCAAACCATGATTGTCCTCTTAGACCAAAGGGCAAAGCTAACAGATTTATGTGGGCATACTATGAGGAATCAGAATCAGATAATTCAGACCAACAGTTTGATATAGAGGAAATAAATGGTGGAAAAGAGGAAGACAAGGTTGAAAACTTGTCTAAAATGGAGTCTAAGGATGGGGAAGGAGATGGGCAACTTAGGGAAGCTCGTCTCACTAGTATTAAGCAAGAAGGGTCATTCCAGATGAGAGGAGTACTTACTGGACAACAATTTATAACTTTGGTTGATACAGGTGCCACTCATAATTTCATTGATGCTAGGATGGTGGAGAAGCATGGCATGAAAATAGAGGAGTTTGGGGGAATTAGAGTGAGGGTAGCTAATGGCTATGTCCTCAAATGTGATCGTAAGATCAATGGACTCCCATTGAAAGTTAATAATTATGACTTTAAGGCAGATTTCTATGTTGTGCCTATGGCAGATATAGATATAGTCCTTGGGATGAGTTAGTTGCATGATATTGGTGAGTTCACTCTTAACCTCAAGGACATGGAGATGAGGTTTAAAGTGAATAGGAAGACACATATTCTTAAGGCAATTAGGGATAGTGATCTCATGATGGTCTCTTTCCAGAGGATGGCTAGATTGATTCGACATGATCAGGTAGAGTGGGCAGCAGAGTGCATGTTGATGCCATCACAGGAGGGACAATTGAAGACTGAATATCCTCTTGATATTTAGGAGCTTAGAGTTAAACACTCTAAGGTGTTTAATGACATTCCACTAGGTAGACCACCAGACAGGGGTATTGAGCACATCATTGAGTTAGAGGAGGGGGCTAAGCCCATAATGATTACACCTTATAGGCATATGAAGAGGTTGAAGGATGAAATTGAGAAAACCATAAAGGATTTACTTGCTCTGGGCCACATTAGACCAAGTAAGTCTCCTTTTGCTTCTTCAGTGGTGTTAGTGAAGAAGAAGGATGGGACATTGAGGATGTGCATTGATTATAGGGTGCTTAATAGGAAGACAATTAAAAATAGGTACCGCATTCCCGAGATCAATGAGTTGATAGATGAGCTTCATGGAGCTTGCTTCTTCTCAAAGATAGATTTGAGATCAGGTTATCCCCAAATTAGAGTTAAAAAGTAGGACATCGAGAAGACAGCCTTTAGATGTCAATGTGGCCATTTTGAGTTTGTATTTATGCCATTTGGGCTAACTAATGCACCTGATACTTTTTAGGAAACATTGAATAGGGTTTTCCATCCTTAATTGAGGAAATTTGTACTTGTCTTCTTCGATGATATCTTGGTGTATAATAGATCTTGGGAAGAGCACTTGGTTCACCTTGACACGGTGTTGGATATATTGGGTAGAGAGTCCTTGTATGCAAAGGAGTAGAAGTGTGATTTGGGTATGACAGAGTTGTACTTGGGTCACATCATCAGTGTAGAGGGTGTACACATGGATAGTGAAAAGATTCATGCCATTGTGGAATGGCCTTCACCGGTGAACCTTACATAGTTGAGGGGCTTTTTGGGATTATGTGGTTTCTACAGGAGGTTTGTGGATGGATATTCTAGGCATGCAACACCCTTGACAGATTTGATGAGAAAGGGAACTTTCTTGTGGACTCTTGAGGCACAAGAGTGTTTTGAGAAATTTAAGGAGTTGATGACTTCTTATCCAGTGTTAGCATTACCAGATTTTAGAAAACCTTTTGAGCTACACTATGATGCTTTTGGAGAGGGCATTGGAGTGGTGCTTATGCAATAGACGTACCCTATTGCTTATGAGTGTAGGAAATTGAGAGGGCCAGAGTGGAGATTCAACATATATGATAAGGAGATGTTAGCCATTATGCATGCTTTGGCTAAATTCAGGCAATATTTGGTAGGTAGCAAATTTTGTATCAAAACTAACCATAATAGCCTAAAACAATTTTTGGGGCAGTGAGATATCAATGATAGGCAGCAGAAGTGGGTGAGCAAGTTACAGTCCTATGACTTTGATATTAAATATTTTAAGGGGACACAGAATGTAGTTGTTGATGCCTTATCACGTAGGCCCCATTTGAGCTTATTGATAGACATATCAGAGGATGGGAGACACTTGATCCTTGTAGAGTATGCAAAGGATACTTGGGTAGCTGGATTCATATTTGGGACTATTCAAGACAACAGATACACCCTTGTGAATGAGCTCATCATTTACAAAGGGAAAATATATTTGGTCCTAGGATCAGCAGTGAGGAGGATGGTTCTAAAATCTTTTCATGATTCACCTATGGTAGGACATCCTAGTTTCTACAAGACATACCAACATATTAGAGATCGCTTCACATGGAAAGGGCTCAAAGTAGAGGTACTTCAGTATGTTAGGGAGTGTCCCACCTGCTAGTAGAATAAGCAGGAACACTCCTATCTAGCCCGTTTACATTAGCCACTTCCGATTCCTGATAGGAAGTGGGAGTGTTTGTCTATGGACTTCATCACAGGACTGCCTAGAGCCCAAGGTAGGGACTACATATATGTGGTTGTGGATCACCTTACGAAGTTTGCACACTTCTTTTTGATCACTGCTGAATACACTACTACATAGGTGGTAGAGTTTTTCTTCAAAGAGATATCAGATTACATGTCTTACCTTAGAGCATTGTGAGTGACAGAGACAATAGGCTTATGAGTCACTTTTGGTAGGAGCTATTTAGGTTGTGTGCGACAGAGCTCACTCTGAGTACTAGCTACCACCCTCAGATAGATGGTTAGACGGAGATAGTGAACAAATGGGTGGAGGGATATCTCAAAAATTATATAGCAGGGCAACAAAAGGCATGGATAAAGTGGATTTATCTCTGAGTATTGCTACAATACCACTTATCACATGTCTATTCAGATGTCACCCTTTATGGCCCTGTATGGGTATGAGGCACCCAATTTTATGGATCTACTTTTGAGTGACAGTAGAGTACCTAGTGTAGGTGATTTGTTACAGGAGAGTCAAGACATTGTTAAGACTCTCAAGGATAATATAACTAAGGCACATAATCAACAAAAGCAGTATGTAGATCAGAAGAGGACTGAGCAGACTTTTGAGGTTGGAGATATGGTGTATCTTATGTTACAGGCTTACTGTCAATCCACTCTCAAGAAGAGTGGTACTGAGAAACTTAAGCCACGATACTATGGTCTATTTAGGATTATCAAGAAAGTGGGAGAGGTGGCTTATGAGTTAGATTTGCTGATGGAGAGCAAGGTGCATAGCATTTTTCATGTGTCATGCCTCAAGAAGGTGCTAGGACATCATATTATGCCTTCTACAGTATTACCACCCCTGGATGATGAGGGAAAACTTGTTTTGATACCGGAGGCTATCATTGATTTTAGAGAGAGGAACTTGAGGAGACATACCATCTGGGAATATTTGGTGAAGTGGAAGGATTTGCCGATAGAGGATGATACTTGGGAAAGCGAGGATATTTTATAGCATCTAGAGTTGAGATTGCTTGAGGACAAGCAATTTTAGGGAGGGAAGACTATGATGTCCCCTTCTAGCTAGAGACATCACTCTAGCTTGTGATTAGCCTATCATAGACCCTCGTAGGCTAGTAGGATTGGATAGAGGGTCACCTTGGCATGGAGATCTTCTAGGGATAGAACATAGTACACTTTTGGGTTGCCAGAGTTTGTTTATGATGAGTTTTGCTTTGAGTTTGGCTTGGTCAGGCTATTTTTAGTAGTTGGAGATGGACCCTTGCTATTTTTAGTAGACATCACGGTCATATGGGTGGTCAACTGGTGAGCTCTAGTTTCAGAAGACATAGCTAAATTCAAAGTATTCATGGAGTTAGACAAGTTTGAATAACTTAGCATTTATTATTAAGTGATTTAATAATAAAGTTATAAAGTGACTTTATATTATAATCACTTAACTTGAGGTTCAACTCATCATTAGACGGGGCCATGTTTTTAATTAAATTATCTGATCCAGACTATTGAAATATTAAAATTAAATGCCCATTTAATGATCAAAATCATTTTGACACCAAAAGTGAAATTAAATGAAATTACAAGAAAAATTGTAATTAAGAGGATTGGAATTGAAATGTGAGGCCATATATCCCTTGAATTAGATTTTTTCCATTGTTCTTTTGCTTCTTGATTGGCTTCTTCAAGCATCTTGCCGTTCAACACATCTTTTTTTAAATATGCCTTCACAAACTTGATTTGTTCTTATTTTAATTCATCCTTAAGATCATAAATGAGATTATAATTTTGATATTAACCTATATACAACTCCTTTTAAGGATTTAATATATCTTCCAATAGTTCTAATTCTTCACTCAATGTGATATCATTCATATCGTCATATCCTTCATCAAATTTGGGACCTGATTATCCTATCTCTCCTCAATTTTATTCCTTAAACATGTTTTGTACCTAATAAATTCTTTGTACTGATTTTAAACCTATAACATGACCAAAATATTCTTCTAATTTTTTTCTACATTAACATACTGATCTATCACTTTCTCTCCTCTTGAGAAGTCTTCACAAGCTTCATCAAATAGGTAAGAATCATCTTGATCAAAGTTTTTATAAATTTTTGTCATGGCCTATTCATAATATTCATCTTGACATGTTAAATTAGATATTTATACTTGTTTCATATTAGTGATTTCAATCTTACTCTATCATGCTTCATTTTCTCTTGAAATTATGTCAATCAATGACTCACTATTATCATCATTCAAAACATCACAAATAATTGGCTTACCATTGATTTTCCTTGTGCTCTCTTGAATCATATCTTCATCACCATGGATTGAAACATAATTTATTTCTACCTCTTTCTTACCTTTGGATACCCATACCTTTCTTATCTTGTATTTGGAATACTTAGGACTCCATTGATTTGCTTGTTTGGTCTTTGTATACTTCATATAATCAACAAGCCATTTAGGTATTCTATATCCATGATCTATTTCTAGTTTTGAGAGATATACCTTGTTATTCCTTTTTCCATATTGTGTTACTAAATCCTTCCTCTTAGTATCACTATGTATCTCAACATTTGAAATCCCATTTTCCCTCTTAATAACCTACTACTTGGATTTACTCTCCTCTATGGCTTGATTACTTTAAATATTCTTCTTGTATGCATAATTAAAATAATAAATTTTAATTTATTATTACCTCCTCAATAATTTTATGGATAGTCATATTTATTTCCAAAACATAATTATTTTCAATCACCTCTTTTTGATATGACTTCTTTCCTCCTTCTGCAACATCCTCCAAGGCATCATGGAACTCTATTTCATCTTTCTTTTCTTCACTTATTTGATGCATTACTTTTCCATCATCTTCTTCATGAGATATTAAAATACCTCTCATTTTTTGTTCATTTTTATCTATAGGTGTTTTCCTTTATTTTTTTTAAAAATATTCAAGGTCTTGCTCTTGATCTTCACAAGGTTTTCCTTCATACCTGCATATACAAACTTAAACATAAAGTTATATAATAAAATAAGAGACCATAATGTCTACACAATTTTATTATTTATGAACCCTCTCTTCTTCCCCTTAATCTCTTCTTGTAATTATTCTATTAGCACTTCTTTCTCCCTTATATCTTCCTTTATGTTCTCTACAATGATAACTCTCTTCACCATATCCATTTCATGTCTCTCACTTGGTAACTTGATTTTGTTCAAATCTCTATGGGTACTTCTCTTCTTGTTCTTCTCTTTTTCTCTAAATACAAATATTATTTTCCTTTCCATGAGTAGCCTCATAGGCCACTTGACCTTATTTTTCATGTTTTATCCAAACCATTGGCTTTCTTGTTCTTATATATGATTCACCATGAGAAATATTCTTTTAAAGCTTTGATCTAGCTCGTTTCTTATCTCCTCTATCTCTTTTTATAACTTCATCTCTTTCCTCATTTGGGTCTTCTTTGACCTTTATATATTTTTGGTACTCTATTTCATCCTTTTATTGCATCTTCTTTACTTTTTCCATCTTCATCTTACCTTCTTTTTATTCTTTATGCCTCACTTTGACCTATTTCTCTTAACAAGTTTGCATACTTACCTCTTATGACCTCACTTGGGTCTTCTTCTCTTTTAAAATCCTCAGTGATCTTCACCTACACTTTTTATAACTTAAAATTATATTTTCAACTTTACACATTATTTATATAACACAATCTTGAATGAGAAACAAAAGATCAAACGAAATTTAGCAAACTAGGTACCTTTTCTTACTTGTATATTGTCTATCTTCTTTGAAAATAGAATCTTCTTGTTGTAATACCACTTGATGTAGGGCATAATCCTAAAACATTTAATTAAATTAACTTATCTCTAATAATTTATTTAATCCTTTATATAACTTTGATATTGTTTCATTCTTGATAGTACCTTACTTACATATTGAACTCTCTTTCTTACTCTTTCTCTTCCACAAGGATCATAGCCTCTTTGATGCATAGTCCTAACTGATCTTGAAGACCTATATCCATTATATTTAGTTTTAATTCTCTCCTTATTACAATATTAAAACCATCCTCCTTATACACTATTCTCAAAACTCTATTCTCCATCCTTATTGCCAACTTATCTTTCTCTCTTTGATGTAGGTTCATACACTTGAAAGCCTAAATTATGATTTAAGTGTTATTTAATTATTACTAAGGCTCACATGAACCTAAACCTACTTATTTAAACCCTCTTATGAACACAACCATATTCCTCCATTCCCAAGTTTACACTCTTTATTTAACTTCACTTTCCTTCTTTATGCATCCTCTTCTAGTAGCTCTAGTTTTACACAAACCTCCTAGGTTAGGAAACTATATATATTTTATAAATAAAATAAAACTACTTTTTAGTACCCTTTATCTCTTTCTTACTTCATAAAAGTTTTTAGGACTCCACTCTCAAGGCAACCCTTCTAACACAACATCCTCTTCTCCTAATTAGGCCTCTTTAGCCCTCAAGTAAGCACACTCCCATAATCCATATTGTATGGAATTGTACCATTATAAAAACTTTTTATTAATTTATAATACACTAAAACAAAATATATTACCAAATTTAGAGAGTTTTTAATTTTTTCAACTAAAGTTATGGGATATTCCACCTCAAAGCCCTACATCTAGTTTGCATAGGCTTGTGTAAAGATGAGAAGCAATAAAATAAGATAAAATGAATTATTTACCACTTAAATAAACTATAATAACTATATGATGTATATATAAACTTCTCACAACTCTCCAAAATATTCTTGATCCACAAACAATCACTAAATGTCCCCAAAGGATAAAATTACAAAATTCTATGTATGTATTAGGAATATGTATAGATGTTTTATTGTGTATTGCATTTAAAATGAATTATAATATTTCAAAAAGGTTAAATTAAAAAAATTAAAACATATATACAAGTTTTTGGATTCAAACAAAGAGTATATACTATAATAAATATCACCAAAATAAGCTTACTTAACAATCATGACTGCATACAGGCATAGTTGCTCTTTGGAGGACTGTGTAAACTCATACAGTAGTTGGAATGAAATATTGAACTAAAAAAGTCTTATTTTTATCATTAAAATTATCATAATAATTAAATATATATTATATAACATTCTCAATACCTTAAACTCTTTGAAATATTCTCAAAACAACTCTCAAGTATCATACTTCTTGACTGAGCAAAATAGAGCTATCCAAATTTGTATAATGCAGCCCTAATACCTATGGATGAGTGATAAAAACAAATATTATGTAATTAATAATAATAATAAGGAATTTTTACATATAAATTATCTCAATTAAGGCTACCCTTGTTCTTTAAAATGTTCTTTTATTCATCGATCTCCTTGATCACTTCCAACAAACAAAACACATAATTTTACAATAGTAGGTACAATTATTCTATCTTCCTGAACTTTATTTAAGCTCTACCTAGATTATTATAGGTTATATTACCTATCATATAATACTAAAATATCTTTAATCCTGTTACATGTAATCAATATTTATACTTTTTCCAAACATGTAAACAAACTTTCTCATCTTACCAACCTCACGTTGCATGGTGTTATAAACATACTATTATTGGATCATATTATAATTTGACAATATATTCACATGATGGAACCTTAATACCATTAATAATACATTCTATAACCTTACATAATCATTTAAAAACATTTAATAACTCATAAGACCCAATATCACACTAGGCCTAATCATAACATTCAAATTTTCAAATTGAGCTTTTTGAGGGGAAAACCAAAAAGGCTAAGAAATGCATAAACTCCAAAATATCCAATCACTCCAAGATATTATTGAGAACATATTAATACCCCTCACAATGAACCAAATCCAAAAATGGTCAAAATAAACCTCTTATACATATCTATATCATTTTCACCTTATGATGATCTGCATCAAGTACCCAGTGCAAGAGTCTTCGATATGTTATTGGGACATACATGATTTCAAAAACTTTGTGTAGTTAATTATAAATAAATATATCCTTGAAATATATTTTTTATAATTATTTTATTATGATTCATGGTATTCCATATGAATACACCCTCCTACCAAAGGGATTTATTCTTATACAATAAATATCAGTTGATCAACCTAAAACATTTCAACCTACTCATAAAATTTAGAAGCAAGTGGATAAATTTACAAATAAACATATCCTTGAAAATCCACTTAATCAACTATTTGTCATGGATTCTAGAGAGCCACTCTCTACTCTAGCACATCCTTGATTGGTATTACAATGTATCAAGAGTGTTCCACAAATAACACCAATATAGTGTTATTACACTCAATGATGGGCTCCAAAAAGTTCTAGAGTTAATCATGATAAAAAACATATATAACATGCTAAAAATTATCATAATGACAATATAACTTATTTTATAGAGTTGTATTAGTTTTTTAGATTCCGATTTGAGACCAATTATTTCATAGTGGCATGATAATTTCCATTCATGAGGTGTCATCGTTTTTATGCTATTTACAAGACCTATTGATTGTGAAGATATTGTGGGAGTCATTAGTTAGTAAGTTATTTTTTTAGTTTATATATTAAAAAATATAAAAATATATATCAAAAAATACTAAAAACTAGGACCTATGCATGATATGTGTAGTTTATTTATATAAATTGATTTGTGCTTTAATATATTTAGTATTTATCTATATCTAGTATTATATCAAATATGATTCAAAATGTTCTTGAATGAGTTGAATAACATAAAAATTTTCAAATCTAGATATAGTTTCAAATGGTGATACTATCTTAGACCCAAAAAATTTACATAAACATTATTGCCTTAATCCAGACAGTAACGCTACTATGCTCTTTCCTGATTCTAGCAAACTTTTCCCAATGAACACAAGATATAATTTATCATATTCAAACCAATCGTGTTCCTTATAAAACTTTTTTACATCTCAAAAATTACACTAGGGGCAATTTTTGCATAGGCTTTATCATTCCTTCACTATCTCTATTATTTATACTTCACTTCAATACATTACACAAAATCTATCATTCTTGGCTCAATTTCACTAACATTTTTATCTTACTGGATACATGATTTTCTAAATATAATAATGTTAAAAGTTGCTTATGTAGATCAATTTCACTTATTCATGCACACTTTTCATGTTTTGATTCCTTACTTCATGTTTTGTGTGTATTCTTTTCTATGAATTTTGGAAATTTAAACATGTCCTTATTTGTGGCTATAAAGCCTTATTGTGTGATTCTATGTGTGTGAGTGGAATTTGAACATGTCACTTATATGTGGTGTCTTGGAATTATTTATTTATTTATTTTTATGATTTTATGTGTGCTATTTGTGTTTGTGTTTGTGTCATGAACATAACTCTTATTTTCTCAGTTTGATTAGTTTTTCAATGCCATGATAAACATCATACATATTATTAGATTTTTGTGCACAATGGATATAATGCATCTCTCCTTGATTAGTTCTATTTAGTTTAAATTTTTCAATATAAGATAATTATTTATTATGTTCCTCATTACTCACATACATCTAGACATGAGATTATGTATGCTAGGTTATACATGTATCATACATTGATATTTTACTTAGATTATCAACATGATGTGATGATCTCCAATTTTATCACTATTAATTCAAATTTAAATATTTTATATAACATCATTTGTATAAATTTTTATTTTGAGCTAATTTATTTTGTAGGATTCAAAATTCACCTCAAAAGAAGAGGCATATGAAAAGGCTTGTCTTAGAGACTAAGTTGAAAAAAATTCATACACAGACATGAAAATCTAGTATTTGCTTATTTAATCACAGTTCATACTTAGTTTTCACCCATAATGTATATTTAGATAACAATGCTTCATTTAGATAACATTGCAGGTTAGGTTTGTCCATAACATGTTAGCATCCCAATAGTTAGAAAACAATATTTTCCATAATTTCTTAGAATCATAATCAATTATAGGGAAGCTTACAATACTTATCTGTAATTATTTTATATGCAGACTCATGATTGCCTCAGATTGGGACACCATGTGTGTCATGTGTTTCAAGTTATCGTACAAGTTTTTGTTCAAAAAACCATTTAATATTTCCTAGTTATAGAATCTATATACACCCATATATAAGATCAGGGGCATGTGCATAACACATGATTACTTCTTCCCTCAATTTTTTTGGTACCATTTTTTGTAGAAGGAATGGAAATCCATGCCATTCTCTATGTTGTATACACTATAATCAAATAATTATATTTTTCACTAGTTTTATGTTATTTTTACATTAGAAAAGGGATCTTATTATGTCTACAATAGTTGATTTACCTTTGGACTAGTTTTGCATTATAATGATTTATTGGAATTCATACATGTATTTCAAGCTACTACACTACCTTAGGTATGAAATGATGGAGTCAAGCATATATTAAGTTATTAATTACAATATATTTTCAATGAGCATTAGGGCATGCATAGTTGAATCCAAGTGTTTCAACATAGAAGAAAATATCCAAGGGTCCTACCCTCTATAGTCACCAGTTTTGTACTAGAAAAACAAATTGATTCTTTTACCAAAAAAAGTATATTTTTTCCTTTTATTTAATCTACTAGTTTTCTTGTCTCTAATTTCATTTTTCCATCCTAAGTAAGGATGGATTTATACATGTGTCATTACAAGTTTATGTGATGCATAGTTCAACATAGGTAAGCTCAGGTATATCTCTCTTCGTTTTCCTCTAACACTTATGCTTTGGTGAATTGCTAGAATAGGGGGGAGAGGAATTTAGTCACTAAAATTAACATTTATTGTAAAAATAATTCATGTGTGACCATTCCTTATACACACTTAGATCATGCCAAGTTTTATAGTCCTTGACTACAATTCCTTCACTTCTATGCAAAAGACATATTTATTTGAGAAAATAATGATTAATAAATGTTCCTATTCCTCATTCCAAATAGCCTAAGCTCATCCTTGGAATGATACACACTTCCTAATTAGCTCTATTTGCTCTTCAGATAAGGTCACTCTTTCAAGACAATCTCACTTGTTGATAGTGTTTGAATCCACCTATTTTATCCTCTTACCAAATAATGTCTATTTGATCAAATTCAAATTATCCTGAAGGGTCACTTCACATGTTTCATAAGTCCCATTAAAGGAAATTCCTAAAATACCACTATAAATCTACATTTTATAGTCATTTTTTCCACTAAAGGCTTATATGATTGAAAATTACCAAGATATCTCACTACACATTGAGAAGAAAGAACATATTATTCCCAATTCAAAGTCCACGTAACCCCATTATACTTGAGCTAAGTCTCAATACACATCCAAGGTTACAAGTTATTATTGAATAATATAATTGCATTAAGATCACACCAACATATAACATTACACCAATTTTTCACACACACCACCCTAGCATGGGAGAACTACATGAAGTTTGATCCTTCCTTGAATTATTCGTATGTAGGTAGCACTCAACACACATGGTGTTGAGGTGAAGAACAATTATAACTACTAACCCAAATTTTCCCATTTATTCCATTTATTTGATTTATCCCTCATAGTATATTGAGATATGGTTATAATTGAATAAGAAGGCATACAGTAGATTCTATAGTGAATTTCATATGTCTAATCATCACACATTACCTATAAGTGAAGGTGCATCAACTAAAATTTACATAGAGCTAAAACCCTACTAGACACCAACACACCCTATAGACACTAGCATATACATCGTTGTCTAAATAGTGTGGCTTTATCCCAAGTAGATTCAAAGGCCTATTTTTTATTCACAACAACCTAATTTGACCTCATAGTCATAGTTTCAGTCCTCTATATATGATTTATAGATTTTTTTTCTTCTTTGTTACTTTCCCTTTTTAGTTATTTATATATTTATAAAGTTGGAAATTAGTTTGTGTGATTTATGCCATATTTTATGTAGTCTAGTTATACATAATATTTTTTCATAATTAAGATTTAATATCTCTATATCATAATTTTTTATAAATTACTAACATATATGGCTCTTGCACATTGATCTATCCTACCCACTTACCTTTTATGGGTTTGAACTTCTAAATTTACTATCATCCACCTAAAATAATTCCCTAGTCTTTACCTAATTATCATACTCATACTATATCTAGATCATCATATCAATATTCCTTCTTTTTAAATGAGTATGTCAAGCTTAGACACTTGAAATTTTTTGAAGGCATCCTAATTTGATGGACATGTCCCTAAT
Source organism: Torreya grandis (assembly GCA_037957365.1). NCBI lineage: Eukaryota > Viridiplantae > Streptophyta > Pinopsida > Cupressales > Taxaceae > Torreya > Torreya grandis. The sequence goes on along the minus strand of JARHVA010008140.1, from coordinate 18,370 downwards.
CCAAACAACGATCATTTTTCCCATTCAAAAATTATCTTTATGGGTTGACATGTATGTTTTACATGTTGGTAGCATGAGAAATTATCCAAAGAGTCCCATATAAATGCACAATAGGTATAAGTCTATTTCATCATCGTAAATTTTCAATAAAACATTAATCATGCATATTATATCACTTTAAAGTTTTAAGGGACTTTCCTAATTTAAAAAAATTAGTCACAAGGTGTAGGCCCTTGCCAAGTCTAAAGCATTTAAGCTAAGCCGGTTTTCCATTTGCAAGTGTTAAATTAAAAATTATAGGTTACATTCATAAAATAAACACCATTTCACACATACACCTAATGGGCATAATTGCATAAATTTTTGATTCTCTCCTCAAAGTATTGGATACAAATGCAATACTTAACCATTCATTAGGGAGTGGTTTAGGTCAGTTCAACCCACTTCTCTTCTTTTACATGACTAAACTTAGTGTCAAAAAATGAGCTAGGTTTTATAAGTGAAGGATAAATGTTTCTAAACATGTTCACATAAATATCACCTAATATCACATAAAAAGACATTTATCAAATAGATGCAATGACCTATATAAAAATAGTGAGGCAAAACATCACAAGATGAATTCAATAATAACACATGCCTTAGCCTTGATGTAGGTATCCAAATTTTGAAGGATCTTTTTAGATAGATCTAGACACTCATGTTCCTCATATGAGTGACTTATAATATATATTATATCCTTTTCAAAAATGTGCATTCACTCTCAATTCTACAAAGAATAGTAACAAGGTAAGTATCTAAATCCTCATTGTACTTTTTAGAAATAGTAAGTGCAATTGTTCAATCATATTTTGTATTTACATTCAAACTAGTGTTTATTGTAATAAATTAAAATATATAATGTGGTCAAGAAATATATATTATTATATAAAAAAAGGTAAAATAATAATAAATCTTAATTCTATATGTGTCGTATTCCCTTCATTAGGTCACTAGTATATAATATCTATCATCTAAATAAGACATGTTTTTATAGATAAGGAAATTGGGATGTATTCAATTGTATGTATTTATGTCCCCAAAACATATCCCACAACATTATATGTCATCTCAACTTGGATGAAATACAATGCTATCTTAGATGCTCCATGATTAAAATTAATGAATGTAACACTCAATAGTAATCATGATCACATATATTTTAATTTTCAAGTTGTGAAGGTTTTAATTTCATGAGATAGAAAAATTGAAGAGAAATTTATAAAACATCGAAAGAAGAATATTGTTACATATAAAAAGACTAAAGTGTTGTTTTAACTATTTATGACTTAGACATGTAAATCATAGGTTGTTAAAGGGGCTGGGTATAGAGGGTAAATACAAACAAATATTACACACACACACACACACACACACACACACACACACACACACACACACACACACACACACACACACACACACACACACACACACACACACACACACACACACACACACACACACACACACACACACACACACACACACACATCAAAATATTTTACCTGAGATGTATGCATAATGATAAAATTAACTTATCTAGAATTAAGAAGGCATTGTAAAATGTCAGTAAGGTTGGAACAACCTTGGAGATTAGTCAAGTGGAAATAGAGTTGAAAACTACCTTCAGACACTAGTGTAGTTAGGAGGATATTAGCGCACCATGATAGTGTCCAAGGTATAACATTAGTGTCCTTGTATAGAAAATCTACTTGATACTTATAGGGATGTTGAAAGAGGGTTTCAAAGACTTGAGGGTGAATTTTGAGATCCTAATCAGTAATTTGTGTCATTATTTTGTTGAATCCTTTAAAAAACTTAATGAACACTTGAACACATGAAAAAACAAGAAGCAAAAGGAAGATAAAAAATAGGTTGTGGGATGTTACAATCACTGGACATTGAACCCATATTGTTTTGACTACTGCCTACATTAACCATATTGATAGAGGTATTACATAACATGTAGTTCTCCCTTAGGGAACATGCATAATCCATGCACATGGTATGCTAAAATGACCTTTTCTTAGGCCCTTATTTGATCAAGCATGCAAGCCTATGTGTGTTGATTAATAATATGTAATGTGTTTAGCTATACTATTGAATGATTTTATGTAATTATGTACCAAAATAGTAAGTGTTAGATGTAAAATGCCTTGAGAGGTTATTTATATAGAAGGAACTTTGGTTTAAATGTAGTACCCTTGTTCTCTAGCCAACAAGATGCAAAAGAAATATAAAACCATAAAATAAGGCTCAAGGAAGGGTTAGGTCCCAAAACATGCTAAAAAAGTGATCGTTGGACACTAGTGATGAACTTGGACATTAGCACACTATACTAGTGTCTAGGACTGTGATAGTGTCCTAGGGTCACAAAACTAGGTGAAGACTATGAAAAACATGCTAGGGGCCCCTGTGACTTGGATGGGATGACATAGGATCAAGAGGGTGTAGAAAATAGGGAAAACAATTTATAATAAATATCAAAATACCTAAAATGAACACATAATCAAGACTCACATTCATCACTTAGACCTTCCCATGAAAGAGAAATAAAATACATAGTATTTATGGCTTCTTGACCAAATTAGGGTGTATACATTTTCCCCACATTTTATTATAGTAATGAAATGCAATGAAAGTGATAGAGTAAAAGTAAAAATAAAATGCATACGTATACTTGCCTATGTGATCAATCTGCATGGAGGATAGGTGTGCTCTAGGCTTGACCCACTTCTTGGCTAGAGAACTGGACAAGAGATGGAATGTTTTTTATGAAGAGGAAATTCATAATGTGGATGCCCATATACTAAATATGAATTATGTACTTAATTTTGAGGATCAAAAACCTATTTTGTCCCCACCCTAATATGTGAACTATGTCATGAGAGGTATCTGAAAGTGTGGATTAATAAGTCCTTCTTGCCCCCACTCTAGTATGTAAAATGAATATGATAAGTATCTATAAATATGGAAAAACAATCCTTACTTTCCCCCAATTTGGTATGTGAATTGAGTGGGAGAATTAATCTTCTTTGAGGTCGATACTATCACTTAGACTTTGTAATCTAGGTCTAGTGACAAACTATAGATCAAACACTACAGTCGGATATATGACCCAACCTGGTGAAATCTTAGAGACATTCCATTTGTATAACCTTTTGGAATCTTGTGAGATTGAGGACACATGCTTTGCATCATTCCTCCAAACATGATATCTGAGTAATGTAACTATGTTCCATTTGTATGAAATTATATTCGTATAGGGATGACATACCATGTATGTGCCCCCATAGTCATAATTTAAGTCTAGAACTATGTCAAAACCCTATGTAAAATCTGAGAATGTGAACCAATATCTAAAAATATCTTGGAACCCTATAAATCTGAGTCAACCTATGTGTCTAAACATCTAAGAAAATATATGTGTTTAAATATCTGAGTCAATCTGAACCAATCTAAGTCAATCTAAACCAATTTAAATTAATTTATATATCTGAATCATTGTATATATGGATATCTAAATCATTGTATATTTGGGTATCTATATCACTATATATTTGGGCATCTGAATCATTGTATATCTAGGTATCTTAATCATTTTATATCTAGTTATCTGAATCAAGAAATTTGGGTGTTTGAATCGATGTGAATAGTGTATATATGCCTTATTTTGGTGAGAGCTAAGATTTTAGTAAGGGTATTGAACCAAAATTGATGCTAGTAAGCATGTTAATGATAGTTATCATGGCTAATATAAGCATAGGATTGATTATTTAGATGTTTATAGCAGAATTATTTTTGGAAATTGGGGCCAATATAGGCTTGTGGTCTATATGAATTTATTAAGTAAGAATAGGTTTTGTCACTTTGTGGTTTTAGTTTGATTAGAATAATTTTTAATTAGAATAATGTAGGGGTCATTGTGGTCAAGTCCCACACATAAGAAATGGATAAAAAATCAAAGCTATAGTACTTGAGATATTGTGTTTATAATAATATGGTATTAGTTGGTGAAATTTGCATGTAAGGTCAACATTAGGTAGATGGCATTTTTAAAACATGGCTTAAAGAGGTTGGCTGATTGGTTTGAGAATCATTTAAATTAATTGACTTGAGATAAATTATTACTTTGAGCTTATAAACATGCCGAGGAGAAGAGGAGAAAACATGACCCACTATAAGGATGTTGAGACACTCATCTAGTCTAGGGAGGAGGTTAACCTAGTAAGGAACCTATTATTTTCCCTATTTGTGACATACTTACATTTTTCATCATTTTTAGTGAAAATTTGGTAGTTTAGGGCATTGTTTAGGAGGAATGCACTAGTGTCCCCAGGATAGTGCTAGTGTCTTGGGTTAGTATGCTACTATCCTAGGTATAACACTATTATCTAGTGCTACTATTGTGGGTACAATGCTAGTGTTAATTAAAGCCATTTTTTCCAATTTTACTTCTATTTTATGTTTAATGACTACTACTGCATGTTTATTTTTCATTTAAAGATATAATAATGCCAAATTTGGCTATGTTTTAAAGGTAGATGCATGTATGAGGGAGTTTTAGAGTGGATGGATGATGGAGTGATTATGTGTACTACCCATGATAGATGATGAGAGGGAAGTGATTGATAGAGTTTTTTTGGGACATGTGGCATCACTTAGCTGATTCCCTAGAACTCCCATATGATGATAATGTTGTGTGAGAGGTGGAATGATGATACTTATACATTCTAGTCTCTTAATAGGAAGATCATTGTGACATTGGAAGAAAACTATAAATTGATAATATTGTTCATTACTAGTTAGTAGGAAATACTATAAGAGACTACTAGATATAGAGCTATAGAGTGGGCTATGAGGTACTTTATATCTATGCCCATGATGACCCATCATCTAGGGAGTTACAGTGATGTGTTAATGTCTTTTATTGTTATGACTAATGATATATAATTGCAAAAGTTTTTGGAATTACTAATGGATTCTTGTGTTGCTATGGATGGGAGTGGGGTATCTATCTCATATAGGAAGTATGGTATAGTGCAAAATATGAAGGAGCACAATACCATATACTCATGGGTTCGTACTATGTTAGCCCAATTGTATTGGGATTTGTATTGTTTTACTCAAGAGTTGTGCATGAGTGGCATTGGGTTTTTGACATTATTGAATTATTGAGATTATGATCATATTGTAGTGGTTAGACTAGAGTAGTTTCCATAGATGAATTGGGGCCACCCATAGATGTTTGTAGTGAGATGCACTGGTATGTCTCACATACAACTAAAGATTATGATGCACTATCGATAGGTGATGGATCAGTTGATAGATGGAGATATTATTTAGAGATCCTACTAGGGATTTTAGGGATGGCCCAAGGATGGTGTTCATCTAAGATGGGTTTGAGTGAGATGCTAGTTGCATGACTATTGGGTCAATATATTTGAGATATTTCAATACGAGTGGGTGACATGATAGTTTGGTGTTATCTAGGATGTGCCACATACACCATGGGTATGGTTGAGGAGTTCTCTAGCATCAGTGAGGTTGGGTAGTAGACTGAGACCCATAGTTACTTATTTGAATATGATTCTAGTGATAGAGTGAGATGTAGTGTTAGATATCCCTAATATATATTGTGTAGGAGTGACTAATGCCTACATAGTATGGTGGAGGTAAAATGGATGGCCACTAATATTTCTAGAAGATGGGGATATCATTCAAGAGGTATTACATCTAGAGCCCATTAGGATAGATGAAGGTATATTGTCATTGTGGATTTGTATGTTTGGTTTAGTTTAGTGATTGATTTATCAATGAAATGTCTAATGCACTATGTTGGTATGTATAGGTCTAAGAGACAAAAAGTACTGGGAGATCATTATTGAGGATACATTATGAGAGATGACATGACATATCCATGATGATGCCTTAGATGATGGGTTAGTGGAGAGGGCCAAATGAGTTACAATTATTCATGCACATCTATTTGATTGAGTAGCCATTGCCACTATGACATATAAACAAGTAGCTATTGATAGACATAAGGCAGGTGTTACACTGTAGCTATGATATATTCCCCCACTTGATGTTTTGGGTAGGGTAGGTGGTAATATCATGGATGAATACATTCATTTATATTGAGATCATGTAGAGCTGATGAATGAGGTGGTAGTACTATAAGAGAGAGAGGAGACACATGTATTGATTTAGATGTAGAGGGGATGTGAGGGCATCTAGTTCTAGTGTTTATGCATTTGAGAGTGAGAGTGAGGAGGGTGATCTTACTGACCAAAATATTATTATTGAGTGATTGTTTATTATTGTATTAAAACTTGCTTTGAATTATACATACATACATATATATATGGACTTTTTATTACATGGGTATTGTGTTATCTAGCATTTTAATTTTTGGTAGTGTTTACTTGAGAAAGTGTTTTGGTTGTTTTTATTACTTTTATTTTTATATAGATATGTATTTGTTCAATTATGGAATTGTAATTGATTACTTGTATGCATATATATGTTAGAGTAGACATATATATTAGATTATGGATGTTGTTTGTTAGTTATTATATAATTATCATAGTATAATTGAGTGTGGATCATACAAATATGACATACACTATCTAAATTTGTATGGCATGGTAAACAAGTGACCATAGTTCTCATGTTGTGTAGATATAAAATTAGACTCTAGAATTGATACTGCTCATGATGCACTGTTGGTATTTAGATGTGTAGACTCTATATAAAATAGATTAATCAGACACCATACTGAAACTATTCTCCAATATTTGTGATTATTACCAAATATCTTGATTGGAGGTGAAACATAAATTATGCTATGATCTCTATGATTATTTCCAAATATATTAATCAATAGTAAAATTAAAGTTGTTCTTTAATCTCTATGATTGTTTCCAAATATATTAATCAGTGGTTGAATTGAAATTATCTTTAATCTCTATGATTGTTGCCAAATATCTTAATCGATAGTCAAACTAAAGTTGTGCTCTAATTTCTATGATTGTTGATAAACATCTTAATCGTTAGTTGAACTAAATCCATGATTTAATCTCTATGATTATTGATAAATTTCTTAATTGGTGGTCAAACTAAAATTGTGCTCTAATCTCTATGATTGTTGCCAAATATCTTAATTGGTGGTCAAACTAAAACTGGTGGTGATGTTATTTTCCATTTTTTACTATGCTACTATAAGTAGGTTATCTCTATGAACTAGCTACTAACACTATTGAATCTATGGTGCGTGAGATATCACATAAGTAGGTGTCCTAGAAACCACATGACACATACAATGAGTAACCAATGGTTCCTTAAAAATAATGTCTTAGGATAACTCACTCATATAAGAGTGTGGTTTAGGAGAGTGTGGATAAGGAGATATAGATGCACCCTATGTGAATGCTATAATTCCTCTGTCAACACATTGGTTAATATGATGTCTAAGTACATAATTTAATTATTGTCCCTATGTCCATTGTTTTTGTCATAGTTTAAATATGGTTTGTTTCTTATTTTCTGTGAATGATGTGATGGACAATGATGAGTAGGAGGAAGGTTGATCATTCATCTATATAGTAATGTAAATAAAATATCATGAGGCCTATCTCTATCTAAAAAATATATGGCTCCACTGTAGGTATCTTATGCTCTATCCCCTATAGGAGATGCCATATAGTGTGGCCATTTTACTCTATTGAGTATCTTGATTGGTTATTTATATTCCATGTTTTTCTTACTCATAGGTGGATTAAGTGCTTGTACCATATGGATGACTATGGTTATGGGAGATCTAAATCCAAATCTACCTTTGAATCTAACTCAACTAGTCCTAACTTTTTTTTGTAATGCCATAGTTGTGTTACATAGGTTCTATAATGATTTGAATATCTCATAGAGTAATTTATATTTAGGAGGGAAGATGAGACCTCTACAAAAGATGGATTGTACCTCTAAATTGTTAGTTAATAGATCAAATGTTTCATTCATGATTTGAATCATAGAATGTAATCACTCACTATTTTTGACTTACCCTGGTGTAGTGAAGGCAACCTCTCAAATGTGACTCAAGGTTCCTTATTCTTTATGTAGTGCATGAGAAATAATTCTTCTAACTCATCATATGGATGTAGTGAAACACTATAGAGTGAATGGTGAAACCAATTTAATGCCTCACCTTATAGAGTCTGTGGAAATAACTGTAGGAGAATCAAACTACTAGTGACATGTGCCATATATTTTCCATAAGATTTAAGGTACAACTATGGGTCTCCATGTCTATTTAACTTTGGTAATACTGGTATCTAAAATGGCTTTGGTAACTTTGTATTGAAGATTATGTGTGGGATAGGATTTCCATAGATGGCATTGGAATCAAACCAATAGTGATATTCTCTACTTTCCAATGTGAGATATTATACTTGGTGTTATAAAGAACACATGACATGCACCAAGGAGGTTAAATTTTGTGATGTTATATTAACATCATCAAGGGTTTCTTTTAATTATTGAATCTTGATATTTGTTTTAGACATTGGTAAACTACATAAGGGAACTTTGGTTTTGATCACCATAACCTTTGGATGGGTGATAGCTTGGACCTAATGAGAGGGAAATAGGATATCACCCTCATGGAGGTTATGATGAGAACAAGTTATAATATAATAATGGAGGTTCAAGGAGATTCATTTATATCTCTTATTTTTTAATTTGTAAAGAAGTATCACATGCTAATGGACTAGAAGATATAATATTATCATGCAAATGTAAATTGTGTAAACTATGAACATAAGTATAAGTTCATTTATGTTAATTTAAAAGAATATTATCATTTTAACTAGAATTTAATAAGAAATCAATTTGAAAATTATGGATGGGTGAATTATGGAGATAAATAGGACTAGATTCAATGTATTCTTCACCAAAATCATAGTAATAATCGTTACTCCAAGGTTCATCAAAATCAAAATTTTAATTCACTTGTATAGGTAAGAGTAGAATAATCATCATTCCCATGATCACTAAGAGAGAGAGAGAGACTAGGAGATGATTTTAATTTTTTACTAATATGAAATGTATCATAATTTGTAGGTGAATAAAAATGCATGTCTTCACTGGATATACGTGGAATGCATGTATGATCATTATTTTCAATCTTTGAGTCAAGGGTAGAAGAAGTATCAATCATGTTTTCATTTGGAACATTATGACATGTAAGAGATGAGTTAGAGATATTTAAATTATCAGCATTTTGTAAAGAATTATTGTGTTGAGCTTGAAATATAAAAGAAGGTGATAAGATAATCTCATCCACTTTAGTTTGTGCATTGGTAAAAGGTGAAATATCATTTTACATGCTTTTTAAAATTGAATTGAGAAGGGTAAAGAAGATGCATTGATATTTTATATATTGCTTGAATCATGCAAAAGTAGATTTAGTTTATTACCCTTATATTGCTTTAATTTCAATAAGGAAGTAGCAAAAGTAGTTGAAAAGATAGGATCACATGTTAGGATCCACTCCTAAGAGTACAATTGATTACCTTTGTATAAGCAACTAAACACAGAATTAAACCAAAAGTAACAAGTAACTAGAATTCAGAAATAGCAAAGAATATGAGATACGAGAAACAATACAATTTGTATTACACTCTTCCAGAAGGAAATACAATGAAGAAATCAACTCTTCCCACACCTCTTGGGCATACAGTAATTCTCCCTCAAGAGTTCTCTCTCTCAACCAATTACAACCAACTCAAACACAGAGTTGTTCCCTCCACCATCAGATCTCATTAACCTTGCTTACCAAGCAGACCTTCCTAATCTTGCACACCCTGCAGATCTAACTGGTCTTGCTTACCATGTAGATCTTCCCTGATCTTGCACACCCTATAGATCAACTGATCTTACACTTGAGGATCTAATCCTTCTTAGTCCTTGATCCTTCATTACAATACAGCCCCATGGGTCTCTTAAATAGATTCCATAAAAACAATAATTAGACTTCCTAATTACAATAATTAGAAACACAGACTCAAGACTAAAATTAGTCTTTACATGCAAACTAACTGTCTGTCTAAAATTAGACCAGTTTTGGAAACACACAGGTGACTGACGTCAGTTCCTGTCTAACTGACACCGGTTGACTATAACTGATGTCAGTTACTATGTACATTGAATATGACCGATGTCGGTTGGCCTGCCGATGTTGGTTACTCTGTAACTCAGCAACCTCTTCCATTTGCATTAGTGAATCTTTTAGCTCCACAACTTAACAATCTCCCACTTGGAGATAAACAACTGCATCTGTACCTATACCTGTACATCCTCTAATTTTGTTTCTAGCTTGTATCACCATCTTCAAGTTTAGTCTTGAAGACCAACCACCACAGTGAACCCATATCTTGTGGTGCTTCTCCTGTCATCCAAGTCACCTACCATTTCCAAATCTACATACCCATGTAGAGAAATGCTTGATGCTGCATAACATAAATACCTGCTATTGGTCCCTCTCAGATACTTGAGAATCCACTGAACTGCTTTCCAGTGCTTCTTTCTTGGATTGGCCATAAACTTGCTGACAACTCCCACTGCTTGGGCAATATCAGGGCTAGTACATACCATGTACTCAACCTCATCATGTGATTTAGGACACTGTTCATAGCTCAGCTTGAACTATCCAACTATAGGTGTGCTAACCGGTTATGCATCCTACAAATTGAACCTCTCCACTACCTTATTCACATAATCCTCTGGAGACAAAATCAACGTATGATTTTCCCTATCTCTAAAAATACTCATGTCAAGGATTTCTACTGCTGAATCCTTCCTGGCACATGTCTGAGCTACTTTTACCTTTAGCTCAACAAATCCCTGCATGTGTGACCCTGCAACAAGCATATACACTACATATAGTAACAGGATAATGTAGCTATCATTATCCAACCTGGTAAAATAAACACAATGGTCACATTGATATTGACTAAAGCCATGCTTTGTCATAAACCTGTCAAACCTATACCACTGTCCTGGAGCTTGCTTAAGACCATATAACCTGGCCTTCTGTCTCACCTGTCCATTCTCTCCTTTCTTTAACCGTGAATCCATTCATCTTTTAGTGCTTTTTTTTAGCTGGCAACTCTACCAAATCTCCCATTTGGTTCTCTTTTAAGGAATCAATTTCCTCATTCATGCCATGCTCCCACTGTTTCCTAGATTCTACCTGCATTGCTTCTTTAAAACTTCCTGGTTTTCCACCATTAGTGAGAAACAAGTAGTATAAATAAGGGGAATAACAAATTTGAGGCTTACTTAACCTTTCAGTCCTCCTCATGGGCATTTGAGACTCCTTGATAGCTTGCTGTCCACCCAAATTTTGTTCTAACAATGACCAATCCTAGTCATCTCTTGGTCTACACCCGATTGACGTTGGTTCCTCTTGACTAACCTGACCGACGTTAGTTCTTACCTGATCGACGTCAGTTTCCACCTGCCCGACATCACCAACTTTGGTTTGCACCTGACCGAGGTCAGTTCTTGCCTGATCACCGACGTCAGTTTCCTGATCGACGTCAGTCTCTGTGTTTTCCTGTGAGTGGTGATTTTTACCTATGAGCTCATTTTGGATCATAACCTTGTCCAAGTCAACATTGCCCTGCTCAAAATTATTTAACCTCTTGAGCTGATCTCTGTCCATCACCTTCTCCTTGAAAACCAAGGCTTTCCAGTTCTTAAATATGTCAAAAACATTAGATTTCCGCTTTATGCAATAAACCTAATCCTTTCTTGTAGCATCATCAGAAACATACCATTGTGATCCTCCAATAGAAGCTCCCTGATTTGGTCCCCACACGTCTACGTGAACAAGCTCCAACCTGTGCTTCTTTTTTTTTGACCCAGTCTTGAGAAACCTCACTTTCTCCTATTTCCCAAACATACAATGCTCACAGAAATCTCAGTCTATCAAATCTGAAAGCTTACCATTTGACTTAAGAACATCCATTCCCTTCTCACTCATGTGACCAAGCCTATAGAGCCACATCTTTGCATCTACAACTGAAGTAGATAAAACAGAAAGAGAATCAGTAATACAAGTAGATAGATAAAGTGTACCTACTTTATTACCTCTAGATAAAAAAAGTGCACCCTTGGAAACTTTCCAAGATTCCACTGTAAGAGTTACTGTGCAACCATCATCACCCAACTTTCCTACAGAAATCAAATTCCACTTCAGGACTGGGACATGCATGACATCCTTCAACACCCATGTGTTGCCAGTCTGCAACTTCAGCTACACTTCCCCTTTGCCAACCATTTGACAAGGCTCACCATACAGATAATCCTCTATCTACATCCTCCATAATTGATTATTCTTTCCATTGAATTTCTCCATTCTTAGCATACTTTCTTCTGCCATTTCTATACTCCCACTCAAATAGAAACCCCTGTGAGTGACCTGTAATCAATAAACACTTAACACACTCTGAAACCAAGGTGTTAGTGAACCAAGCTCTGATACCAACTGTTAGGATCCACTCCTAATAGTACAATTGATTACCTTTGTATAAGCAACTAAACACAAAATTAAACTAGAAGTAATAAGTAACTAGAATTCAGAAATAGCAAAGAATATGAGATACGAGAAACAATACAATCTATATTACACTCTTCCAAAAGGAAATGCAATGAAGAAATCACACTCTTCCCACACCTCTTGGGTGTAAAATAATTCTCCCTCAAGATTTCTCTCTCTCAACCAATTACAACCAACTCAAACATAGAGTTGTTCCCTCCACCAATAGATCTCATTGACCTTGCTTACCAAGCAGACCTTCCTGATCTTGCACACCCTGTAGATCTAACTGGTCTTGCTTACCATGTAGATCTTCCCTGATATTGCACACCCTACATATCAAATAATCTTACACTTGAGGATCTAATCCTTCTTAGTCCTTGATCCTTCATTACAATACAGCCCCATGGGTCTCTTAAATAGATCCCATACAAACAATAATTAGACTTCCCAATTACAATAATTAGAAACACAGACTCAAGACTAAAATTAGTCTTTACATGCAAATTGACTGTCCGTCTAAAATTAGACTAGTTTTGGAATCACACATGTGACCGACGTCAGTTCCTGTCTGATCGATGCCGGCTGACTATAACCGATGTCGGTTACTGTGTACATTGAATATGACCAACGTCAGTTGGCCTACCGACGTCAGTTACTCTGTAACTCAGAACCCTCCTCCATTTGCATCAGTGAAGCTTTTAGCTCCACAACTTAACATGACATTGGAACAAAGCACTACCAATAAGAGGTTCTTTTGGCATTATATTTCTAGTTTGATTTTGAGAAGTAGGAGAAGAGAGATAGGAAAGAGAAGAAGATGCATATAATATTTTCTCATCAACACTTTCATTTTCATTCTCATAGTAATCATCATATCCATAATTATAATAATAATCATCATCATTATAAATGAAATAATTATCTTGTGCTAATGTGAAATCTTTAAAAATTTTCCATTCATTCTTATAATTATGAGAAAAGGTTAGACATTCATTAACTGGGTGAGGGGTAAGAGGCTTATCGGATGTCATTTTAAAAACTTGGAAAAAAAGAGAATGTAAACAATGAACAACAAGCACACAATAGATATAATGTAATCTAACATAGGTATATTTACAAATATGCTAAATATTCAGGGCAATACATGGAAAAATCAAATTTTTATTTAAATCCCTAAGGGCTAATATTTGGATGTATAGGGACCTAGTATGTAGATCTAGCATTTTTAAGGGATTTGTAGACAAAATTTAAAGTGAATTAAATTAATGAAACCTTATTAGAGGATTGATTTGAATCAGTTAGGTTGTGTAAAAATTAGGAACAATTCAACATTTTATAAATCCTAATTTATTACATAAAAATGGAGAAGGTAAACCCAAGGATGGAACTAGGTTTTTAAGAAATATTCAAAGTAAGGTTAACCAAATATTTTAACTATATAGGATATAGACATGTAAATCAAAGGTTGTTAAAGGGGCTGGATACATAGGGTAAATTAAAAAAAATATATAAATTTAACTAATTTCCCTGAGATGTATGCACAATGAGAAAAATGACTTATCTAGAATGAAACATGTTTTTGGATGTCAAGAAGGATAGAATAGGCTTGGATATTAGTCAAGATTATTTAATTCTAAAATTAGAGTTAAAAACTACCTTTGAATATTAACATGGTTAGGAGGATAGTAGCTCATCATGCTAGTGTCCTTCTATGGAAAATCTACCTAAAACTTTTAGGGATGCTATAGGAGGGTTTTGAAGACCTGTAGGTGAAATTTGAGATCCTGATCATTCACATATGTCACTATTTTAATGAATCCTTTCCAAAACCTTATGAACACGTACACGCATAAAATAAAAACAAGATAAAACATACAAGGAAGATAAAAAATAGATTATGGGATGTTACAATCACATGATACAGAAGCCTTGATATCTTGACCACTACCTACATTAATCCCAATGATAGGGATCTTAGATCACATGTAGTTATCCCTTAGGGAACATACATAATCAATGCAAATGAAATGTTAGAATTAATTTTTCTTAGGCCCTTTTTTGATCAAGCATGCAAGTCTCTGTGTGTTTTTGAGTAATATGCAATGTGTTGAGTTATACTATTGACTAATTTTATGTAATTATGCCAAAATAGTAAGTGCTATATGTAAAACCTTGTGAAGCTCTTTATATATAAAGCCATTTAATTTAAATGTAAGACCCTTATTCATTGGATAAAAAGACACAAAATAATTATAAAATAATAAGAGAAGGCTCAAGGAAGGGTTAGAACCCAAAACACATTGAAAAAGTGACTATTAGACAGTAGCACTAAACTTGAACACTAGTGCACTGCGTGAGTGTCCTGAATTGTGCTATTATCATGGGGTCATAAAACTAGGTGAAGACTATGTAAAACAAGCTGGGGGGTCACTATGATTGGGATGGCATGACATAGGACCATTGAGGGTGCAAAAAATATGGAAATAAGTCATAAGGAAGATCAAAAGACCCAAAATGACCATGCAAACCAGATTCACATTCATCACTCAAAAATTCTTGTAAAAGAGCAGCAAAAGACATAGTACTTGTGGCTGCTTTACCAAATTAGGTTGTATAAATTTGCCCTCATATTATTCTAGTAATTTAATGAAATGTAAGTGCTAGAGTAAATTAAAAATAAAATGTGTACATATACTTACCCATGTGATCAATCCATATGGAAGATATATGCACTCTAATATTGACCCACTTCTTGGCCAGAGAAGTGGACAGGAGGTGGAATGTTGTCTATGAAGAGTAAATTCATAATGTGGACACTCCTTATACTGAATATAAATAGTGAGGAACAAAACCTTGTTTTGTCCCCACCCTAATATGTGAACTAAGTCATGAGAGGTATCTAAAAGTGTGGATAAACAATCCCTGCTTTCCCCTACTATGGTATGTAAATTGAATCTGATAACTATATATAAAGGTAGAAAAATAATCCATGATTTCCCCCACTATGGTATGTGAGCCGAGTATGAGAAGTAATTTATTCAAAGGTTGGGAATGTCTCTTAGTATTCATAATCTAGGTCTGGTGACAAACTATAAACCAATCATTGCAGTCAACTATATGACCCAAATTGGTGAAATCCTAGGGATATATCGGTGGCAATTTAGGTGTAATATGATAATCTATGTGTAGATAATGGAATAATGTACCATTCCATATGTATAACTTGATGGAATCCTTGAGATCAAGGACATGTGCTCTGGATCATGCCCTCAAACCTGATATTTGATTAATGTAAATGTGTTCCCTATGTATACAATTATATCTATATAGGGATAATGTACCATGTATGTGTTCTCATAGTCATAGTCTAAGTCTAGAACTATGTAAAAACCTTTTGTAAAATATGAGAATGTGAACAAATATCTAACAAAATCATGGAACCCTATAAATTTGAGTCAACCTATGTGTCTGAACATCAGATTAAATATGTGTATCTAAATATTTGAGTCAATGTAAACCAATTTGAGTCAATTTTAAGCAATCTAAGTCAATATAAACCAATATAATTTAATCTAAACTAATCTGAGTCAATCTATGTATCTGAATCATTGTATATCTAGGTATCTAAATCATTATATATTTGGGTATCTGAATCACTATATATCTAGGTATCTAAATCACTATATATATAGATATTTGAATCACACTATATATGGGTATTTGAATCACTATATATTTGGGTATTTGAATTGAGAAATTTGGGTGTTTTAATTAGTGTGAATAGTGTATGTATGCCCCCCTTTTGGTGAGAGAGATGAAATTATGGTAAGGTGTAAAACCAAAAGTGACATCGATAAGCATGCTAGTGATAGTTAGCATTGATAATATGAACACATGATTGATTATTTATATGTTTGTAACATAATTATGTTTAGAAACTAGAGCCAATATAGGCTTGTGGTCTATAATGAGTTTGTTAAGGAAGCATAGGTTTTGTCACTTTGTGGAGTTAGTTTGATTGAAATAGTAATATAACTAGAACATCGTGTGGGATATCTTAATAAAGTGCCATGTAGAATAAATGGATCAAAAATCATAGCTACAATTCCTAAGATATCACATTTGGAAGAGTGTGGTATTAGTTGGCAAAATTTGTATGAAAAGTCAACCTTAGGCAAGTGGAATTTTTAAAACAGTGCTTAAATAGGTTCATTGATTGGTTTAAGAATCATTTGATTCAATTAAATTGAGAGAATTTAATTTTATGAGCTTAGAAACATGCCAAAGGGATGAGGATTGAATGTGACTTGCTATTATGAGGTTGAGACACTCATATAGGCTAGGGAGGAGGTTACAGTGGTAAAAACCCTATCATTTCCCTTATTTTTGACATATTCATTACCTTTTTCATTATTTTTAGTGAAAATTTGGTATTTTATGGCCCTATTTATAAGGATCATGCTAGTGTCCCCAAGACAACACCAGTGTCCTAGTATGCTATGCTATTATCTTGGGTACAACATTACTGTCTCTAGATACTATCCTAGGTGCAATGTTGGTTTCCATTGGAGCCATTTTTTCCGTTTTTGCTTTTGTTTGTGTTTAATGACTACTACTAAATGTTTATTTGTCATTAAAAGATGTTAATTCTAGATTTTTCAGTGTTATGCATATATGAGAGAGTTTTAGAGTGAATGGATGATGGAATGCTTATGTGGACTACCACTGATAGGTGATGAGAGGGCATTGGTTGATAGATTTTGTTTGGACAATATGGAATCGCTTATTCTGATTCCCTAAGATTCCCATATGATGAAATTATATGAGAGGTAGAATGTTGATACTTGTAAATTTGTTTATCCATTAGGGAGATCATTGTGACATTGGAGGACATCTATATGATACTAAGATTGCCCATTATTGGTCAATAGGTAGTTTATAGGAGGCTACTAGAGATAGATCTATAGAGTGGGATGTAAGGTAGTTTATAGTTATGCCCATTAGGACCCATTGGCTAGGGAGTTATAGTGACGTGTTTTTGTCTTTAATTATTACAATTAATGTTTCATGGTTGTAGAAAATTTTAGTGGTGATACTAGCTTATTATGTTTTTGTGGGTGGGAGTGGGGTATCTATCTCATACAAGATGCATGGCATATTATAGTATATAAAGGAGCACATGACTGTATACTCATGGGGTTACACTATGATATCCCAATTTTATTAATATTTGTACAATTTTACTCAGGAGTTGTGTGTGGGTGGCAATGGGTATTCAACATTATTGTATTGTTGAGATTATGAGCATATTATAGTGGCTAGACTAGAGGGGTTTCCATGGATGGATTAGGCCCACCCAAAATTTTTTATAGAGAGATGGAATAGTATAACTCATGTGCACCTAAGGAGTATGATATAATATCAACAATCTTTAGATCAATTAACAACTGGAGATATTATTTAAAGACACTATCAGGGATTTCAATGGTGGCATGAGGAGGTGTTTAACTGAAACAGGATCGAGTGAGCTACTAGTTTCATGACCATTGAGTCAATGTATTTGAGACATTTCAATATGAGAAGGTGAAATGATATTTTGGTGTTATTAAGGATGTGCCACCTATACTATGGGTGTGGTTGAGGAGTTCTCAAGTTCTATTGAGGCTGAGTAATAGATCAAGACCCACAACTACTAATTTGGTTTGAATTTTGGTGATAAAGTGA
>JARHVA010008139.1:520000-548042 GCA_037957365.1 Torreya grandis | reverse complement strand
ATTAAGATATGTGATCTATTCTAAGCATGAAAATAATAAGAAAAGAAAGTGTGAATTAATTACTAGCATATCAAGTTAATTCTAACTTTAAAACAAGGTACAATATTAATATAGTCAACAATGTATGCATAAAATATAGAATATGGTCGATAGGGTTGATCTTATTATATAGAAGAAAGGTATAAAAATGAATAAGTTCAACAAATTCAACCTTGTTATCCAAAAAAAAAACACAAAACATATAATGGGTTGATAGGTTTGAGCCACTTGACTATATAGGGGAGGTTATAAAGACTACAAATTGTAAAAAAAAAAGACTACAAAGAAAGAGATAAAAAGATATAAAGGAACCTTGGTGGATCAAATATGCATAAAATGACTATTATTGTTTAATAACCTTGATATATGCTTGAAATTTATGTTAACTATGTCAACTGGGTCAATCAAGCTTTGCATAAATCTATTTTTGAGTGCCTAAAATGTACAGGGTCACCTAGATTGACCTAATATGCTTAAAAATATGCTTGAAAAAGTATAGGGTCAACTTGGTCAACCTATTAATCTACAATAGAAGTCTATAAAGCTAAAAACCTATATTAGGTCATCTGAGTCGATCCAGTAGCCTGTAACTGAAAACCTATGCATAAAAGTTAGATTTGGGTCAATGCAGTCGACCCAATATGACAAATATATGATAAAAATAATGATGGAAAAAAATTCAATAAAGTGAAAAAATGTTGTAAGGGTTATTTCACGTTAGGTTCACCAAAATGTATGTAATCAAAAATGCATCATGTTTATAAATCAATCCTAGATCGAAGAAGATAGAGCATACCTACACTTCTGATTGGGAATACATTTGTTAAGTAGGAGAGTGGCGAATATGGGGATCCTATAGACCTTATTAGGGGATCATTTATCATAATACACGATGTTAGGAAGGGTTACAAAGCCTACAGTCTAACACAATCATGTAACAACCCTAAAAGAGTCCTAGGTTTTGATATTCACTCTATTATAATAAACAAGAAGGTAAAACTAATCTAGTGCACACCAAATCTTGTGGCACAAAGTAGGGGTTAGAAAAAAAAAAACTAAAATAGACATTCATAGAAGACATATACTTACATCAATGTATATATAACCCTATTGCATGGGAGAGAAATACAACTGCATTATCTATCTACTCTTACAAAGGAGAAATAAAGTTAGGAATACTTACCTTGAAAATGAACCCACCAAGCCTCACTATATCCCTTGGTTAAGGTGATTCACAAGATATTTTTTTGTTATGTAAGGATAAAAAAGATAAATCAAATCTAGGCTACATAACCTATCTATGCATCTAAAAGATTTCTCCACAATATAAGATCTGTATCTCCAAAGAAAGTATGGAACCCTAAGCTTTATTCCTCAATTAGAATGGTCAGTAAGTATATTTTCATTTTCAATTATTCTTCTTATTTTCTCTATATTCAAATGGTTGTAAATGAACATATATATATATATATATATATATATATATATATATATATATATATATATATATATATATATATATATATATATATATATATATACATATATATATATATACATATATATATATATATATATATATATATATATATATATATATATATACATATATATATATATATATATATACATATATATATATATATATATATACATATATATATATATATATATATATATATATATATATATATATATATATATATATATATATATAGGCAGATCTTGCCCTAAATCCTTCCAAATATGTTGATTGTAGTGGATCGACCTAATCAACCTTGTATGTTTTTGGGAGATAAATCATCGAGTTAGGTCAGATAAAGGGTTAAAAAAAATCTCAAGTAAAAATACCCAAAAATAGTAAAATGTTGACTTAGTTTACCTTATACAATAATTAGAGGCTAAAAACTATACAGGGTCGACCCAGTCAACCTAGTACAGTCAACTAGTGAAAGGGGGTCAAGGCAAGAAAAAAGAGGATAATGATATGACAAATGTTTGGATTAGGTAAAATAGATAATAATAAGCTTAGGGTAAATAGTTTTATGTGACAAGTGTGTAGATGGAAAGTGAAAAAAGGGACAAAAATATTATGAAAAACCAATGGTCTACCCACCCCTTTCTCGGTGTACCCCTTAAGGCATGTACCCAAAGAGATTGAGACTCAATGGGTTCCTATAAGATACAAAGTGTCAATAAGTGATAATTTTTTTAAAATATTATGTGTATACACATTCCTATTTAAATTAATGCCACTATGAAATTTTAGGAATGTGGAGATAACCATTACCACAAAGACTACCCTGAGTTGAAGAATAACAATAAGGTCTATGCAACTATAGAATATAGAAATGCAAAATTTGAGTCAACATTTATTGAAAGTAAAGGTATAATTTTAGGTTTTTCATTCTATATTTTGAATTATTAAGGATAAAAATATAGTTTTATTTCTCCTCTTAATGATTTTAAGTGTTAAATCAAACCAATCGGACTTAGAGAAGGATGGAAAGTAGAGTTTGTCACTAGGAAGAAAGTGGTTGTTAATGAATGCCTACAGAAAGCTAAACTTAATTTGGGAAATTTAAAGACTTTTGTGAACCTATTACTTGCCCTTTTTGGATATTATGACAATATTTTAAGAATGGATTAGATCTAATCACACAAATCTAAGCTAGATTATTTCAACAAAAGAGTTCAATGTTTAGATGTTGAATGAAAAATGTTAATTATTAAAGGAATTAATAAATATTGATCTTAAAAAATTCTATCAGCTATATAACTTAATAAGGATATTAGAAAGGGATGACAATTATATGACATCAAGTTAAATGAGATTATTGAGGAAACCACCTATGTACTCCAAAAATACCCAATTTTGGAGGAATTCATAGATGCTTTTTTAGAAGAATTACCAAGAATACCTCTAGAAAGTATATTTGAATTTGTAATATATGTAACACCTATAAAAACACATACATCTAAAGCACATTATCAGATGAACATAACTGATCTAAGGGAACTTAAGGTTCAAATGTAATAATTACTAAATAAGGGAATGATATTCCCTTGTGTGTCACCTTAGAGAGCTTCGATGTTGTTTTTAAAGAAGAAAGATGAGATGCTCAAATTGTTCATTGACTATAGGATGATCAATAAGGTCATAATTAAGAATAAGTATCCCATTCCTCACATATATGATATTATTGATAAAATAAAATGAGAAATTGTATTTTCAAAGATAGATCTATGATTTGGGTACCACCAACTCTATATCAAAGATGAAGATGTATATAAGAATGCATTTACATATAAATATGGAAACTATGAATTTGTAGTAATGCCCTTTGGACTAACTAATGCTCCTATAAAATTTATGAAATTAATGAACATTGTATTTCAATATTTTATTAACAAGTTTGAGTTAGTATTTTAAGATGACATTCTAATATATTCCATGAGTGAACAATAACATGAGCAAGACTTATGGCTAGTATTTCAACATTTAAGGAAACATAAATTATATGGTAAGTTGTCCAAGTTTTATTTCTTTTAATTTGAAATTCACTATTTTGGACATGAAATTTCTAAAGATAGACTTGAATTTTATTCTAGAAATATTGTAGCTATTAATGAGCGGCCAACTCCAACAAATGTACATGAAGTAAGAAGCCTCATGTGAGTTCATGGTTACTACCATAGGTTTGTGCAAGAATTTTCAAGGATTACTCACCCCATAAATTCCTTACCAAGGAAGGGAAATAAATTTGATTACTCCCCTTAATGTGAATTTTTCTTTCAATTACTAAAGTGTTCTCTAACTTTAGCTCTCCTATTATGATTATAATAGATCCAAATAATTTTTTTGAAATTTAGGTTGACGCCTAAAACTTAGGCATTGGTGTTATTTTTACTCAAGCTGGCAAAGTGTTAGCCTATGAGTCTATAAAAATAAAAAATAATGAGAAGAATTATCCCAATCATGATTTATAATTAGCTATTATTGTTCATTCCCTAAAATAGTGGAAGCATTTTTTATTAAGAATGCACTTCAAGATTCAATATAACCATTGGTGTCTTATGCACTTGTTTGCTCAAGATGGGTTGACTACAAGGAAAATAAGGTGAATATTATTTATCAATAATTTTGATACTAATATTGATTATGTGAAATGGAAATAAAATAGGGTGGTTGATGCTCTAATTAGGTGAACCTACATTGATTTCATCATTTTTATCCAATTTAATTTCAAAAAAATTGTGTTTGAATAATATAAATATAATTTTGAATGCCTTAAAGTCTTTTCTTAAATAGACTTAGAAGGTTTTAATTTTTTATTGATCCAAATGGTTTATTGAGATAAAAAAGTATATATTTTTATTTCAAACTCAATAAATATAAGGGAATAGGATTTGAATGAAGTACATTCTATAGTTTATTACACTCACCTAGGTGTCAATAAAATGACATAAGAGCTAAAAGAGTTATATTTTTGGACCAAGTTAAAGAAGGATGCGGTTATCTTTATAGCCAAGTGCATAGAATGCCAATGTGGGAGAGCTAAGCATGGTCATCCTAGAGGATTTATTTACCCTCATTCCATTCCAAAAAGGAAATGGGATGTAATATCTATGGATTTAATCTCGTGATTTATTTAATCTCATAAAAAACATGACTCAATCCTGGTGGTGATTGATAAAATCACTAAACTAGTAAACTTTATTGTAGGCAATATCATGGATGATGTTTCCATTCTTGCCAAGAGATTTGTAAAAGTATTGGTTCACCTTAATGTAGTTCTTGAAGTGATGTAATCATCTAAAAATGACACTTGAGTGATAAGAGTGTTACTTGAGACCACCCATCCCTAGGTTAGCCCTAGACCTATGTTAGGGCCTATTTAGACTTTTATCTAAACTTCATGTGGGCCGAATGCATCCCTAAACATCCCTAAATTAGTCCTAGACTTTCATTCTAACATCATATCCCATAGTTATTTGATTTTTTACACTTAGACACTAACACCATCATTTGTATAGTATCACCAATGGTGATAATGTCCCGATTTGGGTGCTATTTTATTTTTCCTACACTTGGCCACCAATGGATATTTTTTCAAAAAAAATCATCTAGGGTCAAACTAGACCTATTTTAAGACCTGCACAATTAATAGAAAAATATTTATACATGAATTTTAGCCCTTTCTCCACTATATGTAAATTAGATGCAAATAACACAAACAAACTTAAAACAAGTTATGCACAATCAAGGTTATTAATCCCTATTCTACCCTAATTTTGCATACAACCATCTATATCATTGTTAAGCTTAGATTACTTACATTTATAATACCAGTAACACTCAAAACACTCAAATTAAAATTTAAACTAGATCCACTTTCACTTGCATTAGTACTTAGGTGGGGAGAACTACATCAGGCTTGATTCCTCCTTAGAGTATTACTATATAGGCAACTCTCATCATAGTGGGGTGTTGAGAATGTAAAATATACCCAACTAAAATCACACTTTATTACTTATGCCAACTAGATGTGATAAAAACATGGAGGTTTACGGTTTACATATAAAATCAATTAAAATAAATCATCAAGGAATCAAAACTTAGTTTTTGGTGCAATGGATGAAGGCAAGCAGGAGGGCGTGATAAGACATGGCACGATAGGGCAGAAAGTAGGGCACAGCTACAGGGAAGTGCTTGGACTGTAGCAAGCATCCTAGAGAGCATGAAATAGTGGGAAGGCTCTACTTTTACAAGCTTTAGGTTCTTTTGCTGCGCTTGAGCAACCAAGTATGCGTATTCCCAAAGTCAACGGTTATATGGAAAGATGCAAGGAGAGGCCCAAGCTAGCTATACCAATGGAAATGATTCTTAAAGACATTGAATACTATTCCAGTCAATCCTTGTACTATAATTTTTTGGGGCTTAGGACATCACTGTTATTCCTAGAAGCATGGGCTCAGAGGATGTGGGCATCAAAAGGAGATATGGATATTAAATTGCTGGCCAATAGCTATTTCATGGTCACTTTTACCTGTATAACATATTGTCAATGAGTTTTTACTGGAGGTCCTTACTTCCATAATCAAGTGGGACTACTTATCAAGCCCTAGCATGCCAGTTTCATACCTTCAGAGGAACTACCAAACCATGTCTCGGTGTGGGTGCATCTGCCCCACTTTTTGATGGAATGCTGTTGATAAAACACTCTCCAATTACTTGCATCCTTGCTGGGAAGGCTAGTAGGTTCCACAATGTCACTCTTGGGGAAAAAGGTAATGACTTATGCCTACATTTATGTTGAAATTGATCTTAGTAAGCCATTAACATATGTTGTTGAAATGAGTACAGGCCCTTTTTCATGGGTACAACAGTTAGATTATGAAACCCTCCCTTTCCACTATCATCTATGTCATGCTTATGAGCATTTGCAGCAATGGTATCCCACCTCGAAATCCATTGCACCTAAGCTAGCTCAATCTATCACACTCCTTCTGGTACTAATAAGGAAAGGGGTCTGATTCTAGGTGAGATGCCTAAAACTGATGGTTTTATGCTAGTTAAAGGCCAATATAGAAATAGAGGCCAGAAATAGGGATTGAAGGAAATATAATTAGATGACTCACTCAATAGATTTGAAATATTGGATGACCTTAACCAGCAGGAGGTGAATCTCGAGTTGATGATTTTGGACCAGGGGATTGAGGGACCAACTCAAGAGACCAATGTTTCAGGGGCTTTAACTGAAACACATGATGCTAGAGATTGTCATATGGATATGGACTAGCAGCTGATAATTTCGAAAGGAATGACTTCCTCAGTTGCTCCCCTTAAAGAAGATGTAAATATGCCCTTTATTAGGAAAACTAGGGACCCAGGGGCAGCAAGAAGCAGTAAATCTTTTCCTCATCTTGGACTTCTACAAAAAGAACTTAAGAAAGGAAGAGGAGAGAAATCAAGCAAGCCTGGTAGAAAAAAGGACCAAGAAAAGATCAAGCTAATGGGAGAGACTTTGGTGGAGTCAGGGTCAGTAAAGACTCTAGATGCACACTTTTTAAGCTCTCTAAAATGACTATAATATCTTGGAATGTAAGGGGTTTGAACAATAGCCCCAAACAAAATGATGTTCACAACCTAATTAAAAGTCATAGGCTAGATGTCCTTTTCTTGTAGGAGACTAAGCTTTCAGTTGAAGACATGTCTAGACTTGCACCCAAGTTGTGGTGGCAAGGAGAATGTCAATGCATTGGCACTATCGAATACTCAGGAGGACTAGCTTGTCTGTGGAACCCACAAAAGATTGGCCTCATATGCTGGCTGACTTCTAAGTACTCCATGACTATGATTGCTTCTAGATTTGAGATGGGGGAAGTCATTCTCTTCTCTAATATCTATGCTCCCAATGATTAGCAGGGTAAAAAATCCTTATGGGGCCACATAAGTTTTGTCCATAGCCTGGCCCCCTTCCACCCTTGGATAGTGGCAAGTGATTTTAACACTATTCTTGATTTGACTGAAAAGAGTGGTGGCACATCAAGGCTAGACCCATCTACTTTGTTAATGCACAACTACATTCAAATTTGGAATTTAGTTGATGTTAGGCCCAATAATGGATAGTTTACTTGGAACAACTATAGGAGTGGGAAACATTACATTGTTGAGAGACTTGACCATTTTTTGGTCTCAGCTTTTTGGGTTAGAGGTATGTGGTCTATGAGGTCTAAAATTTTGGACTATAGAGGATCAGACCATTGGCCCATCAGGCTTAATAGTGTCTCACAGTATCACCCACACTCTCCTTCCTTCAGATTTCAACTCATGTGGCTATGGGATCAATCTCTACATGAGTGTGTTGCCAATTGGTGGCATTGGGGTAGGTCTGCCCATGGTACGATGATGTACATTTTTGCCAAAACATTGCAATATGTGAATTACAAGCTCAAGTGGTGGAATCACCAAAGTTTTGGGAACATTTTACATGCTAAGGCTACTGCACAAACCAAGCTCGATGGTATCATGAGGATAATAAGAGAAGGACTGACTGAAGACTTATTACAAGAAGAAACACAGGCTATGAAAGACTTGGAGGAATGCGAGCTATGGGAGGAATTTTTTTGGAAGCAGAAAGCTTAGGTCGAATGGCTCTAGGAGGGAGACAAAAATACATCCTTTTTCTTCAATTCATCCAAAGCCAGGAGACATGGCAATTCTATTTCAGCCTTGGTGAATGAAAGAGGTGAGCACCTTAACTCCTTTCTAGAAATTTTAGAGGAGGTAGTGCAGTACTTCTCTACTCTCTTTAGGGAAGATGCTAATGGGGAATCATCAGAAGAAGCTTAGGTTCTCTTCTGCATTCCATCATTGGTGATGCATGAAATGAATGAAAATTTAATGAAAGCAATCACACTTGGAGAGCTTGAGGAAACCATTTTTTAGATGAAAAAAGGGAAAGCGGCTGGACCTGACAGCTTCCCCGCTGAATTCTAGGATATCATCAAACTTGACCTTTTAGCTATTGTCCAAGAATCTCAGTAGAATAAACAAATGCTTAAGGCTACAAATGTGACCTATCTTGCTCTCATACCCAAATGCAAAGGTGATGATAGGCTAAGTCAATTCCACCCTATATCCCTTTGTAATGTGGTTTACAAAATTATAACTAAAATCATTATAGACAGGTTAAAAATAGGGTTGAGTGCTATGATCTTAGAAGAGCAGAGTGGTTTTGTGGAAGGCAGGCAAATCCTAGATGGTATTGTCATTGTTGTTGAGTCCATTCACTCCATGGCTAGCTCAAAAGATAAGGTGATGTTCATTAAATTGGAAATGGCCAAAGCCTTTGATAGGGTTAGATGGTCATTCCTACGAAAGGTTCTTCATGCTTTTGGCTTTGCAGATGAATGGACTCAATGGGTCATGAGCTACATTTCCTTGACTTACTTCTCAATGCTTATCAATGGAGAACAAATAGAGATTTTTGGTGCTATAAGAGGGCTGAAACAAGGTGATCCTCTATCTCCGTAACTTTTTCTTCTCCTTGATAAAGGTTTGGGGAGGTTGATTAGTAGGAACAGAGAGGAAGGACATATCCAAGGATGGTGATGGGGAGGGGAATTATTGGTGCAACACACTTGCAATTTGATGATGACACTGCTCTTATGGGCATGGCCACAATGACTAAAGATGCTAATTTATGTAGGGTGTTAGATGTTTATCTAATGGCCTCAGGACAAAAGGTTAATGAAGATAAGTCATCCATCTTCTTCTTCAATACTTTGGGCCCTATTCAGCAACACATCACGAGGACTCTACATTTTCAAATTGGGACTCCCCCTTTGATTTACTTAGGTATCCCTATCTCAGCTAGCTATACATCTAAAGAATCTTGGTAGACTATTTTGGAGAAATTTTGGTGAAAGTGAATAATTGGACACATAGGTGGTTATCCTTTGTAGGCCAGGTTCAACTTATCCAATCTATGGTGTAGGCTTTACCCATTTACATGTGTATGCTCTAGGTTGCCCCAATGGGATTCGTTAAGGAGTTTGATTTGGTTACCAGACAATTATTATGGGTTGGTAGTCTGAACTACACTAAATGGAGCCTTATTAGATGGGAGATTGTCTATAGCCCCAAACAATATGGCAGGCTCAGTCTGAGGTAGACAGACTTAAATGGTATTGCTTTAGAAACCAAACTTTATTGGCAATGGTGCACCGAACAAGACAAAGCTTGGGCCATAATTATCTCATAGAATTACTACTTTGGAACCATTCAAAGGGACATTCTTCACTATCCACTTATTGGTAAAGGTTCGGTAATATGCGGTACTCTCAAAAAAGGGGTTGCTCTCATCAAGAATAGCTTATTCTAGATTTGTAAATAGGGATCCAAGGCTCTCTTTTGGTCTGACTCTTGGGATGGTTATCCTCCCATAATTTATCAATTTCCAAATTTTTTGAACATTTGTCAAAGATTCCTTGATGCTGGCTAGTCTCAGGTGAGTGACTTCAAAGTTTACATTACACAAGGATAGGTGGAGGTAGCTCACTAGAAAGATCCCAAAACTTGGCCTATTAATGGGACATAAGAAGAGAATAAGGAGCTATTGAGCATCCTTTCTGGGCATTGTTGTAGTCCTCTTCAGGAGGAGGATGAGCTAACTTGGTCTCCCAATCCCAAGGGAGCTTACACAGTTTCATCTAGATATTAGGCTTTACTTCTTCAGAGATTGGGCAGGGGGGAAGTGCATTGGTGGAGATAGGTCTAGAATAAATTCACATGGCCTAAATGTAACTATTTTTCTTGGATACTAACTTGGAATAGGTGTTTGACCTAGGACAATCTCTAGAAGAGAGGTTTCCAAGGCCATTTAGTATGTGTTATGTGCGGAGCGGTCGAGGAGGATTCAACACACCTTTTTTTGTGATGCCCCTTTGCCTTGCAACTCTAGCATTATTGGTGGGATGTTTGGCAGTGCCCATGTCTTCATACTCAATCTATGGTAAATTTATAGAATGGATTGGGAGAACCCCCCTCAAGGATGCCCTTCCTATAGGACATATGGTTGGGTGGCCCCATTTTTCTATTCTGGCAGATCTAGCTTGAGAGAAATAGGCAACTTTTGTAGGGGGTGAGGGTCATGGTGCAATAAGTATGGTAGAAAGTGGTGGGGATGATCCAAGAAACCATCCAAGCAAACAACATGATCTACCTTCCTTTGACCAAATAGGATGCTCAAGTGGTGGTGCAACTTGGATTCCAGCAGTTAACAGGTAAGTCTACATGTGTCAGGAGGAGCAAGCAGGTTAAGGAGCAGATTCTTAGGACTGGTCAGTGGCAATGCCCCCTACTGGGATTCTCAACATCAATACGGATGGTTCCTCTAGAGGTAATCCAGGACCCATAGGTACTGGAGGGATAGGAAGGGATTCTGAAGGTACGGTGATTTTTCTCTTTATAGTTCCTAAGGCGCTACAAACCATTAACATGATGGAAGGTCAGGCCATTCTTTATGCCCTTGAGAAGGCTAAAGCATTAGGTTGGCATAGGATTATCTAAAAATTAGGCTCTTAAGTCTTGATTAACCTGCTCATTAAGAGGAAAGTGGTGGACATCAATTGGTAACTATCTCAGATTGTGCAACAGATTTTGCAGATTTGTTCGCTTATGGATAGCACTACTTTTGCTCATATTTTGTGAGAATGGAATAGGGCAGTGGATTTTTTAAATAAATGGGAATTTGACCATTTGGATGGTGTAAATATTGAGGATTGGGGGTCTCTCTCCCCAATGTTGCATTCTGATTTAGAAAGAATTTTGGAGGCTGATAGGGAGGTTCATAATATTGTGTAGTTGGGCGTGTGCCTAGTTTTTCAATTTATGCTACTTTATTCTGGGGGTTTCTACCCCCCATTCTTCTTGTAATGCTCTTTTCTTATTAATATTATTTTTACCCCTTTTTATTTTAAAAAAAAAACAAGGAATGAAAACTTATGCGTATGGGAATAGGATTGGTAGACTCATACACAAGTTCACCTAAAAACTCATAATAGTTATACACAGAGACACTAGTGCCATTAGAACCACTATCTAGCTAGGATGTTACTATCCAATAAGGATTCTAACACCTGGATCCTATCCATGACACTTAGATAAACTCTTGTCAATTTCTATCTAAGTACTTGTTTACATTATGTATTGATTTTTTTAGAAAGGTCAAACTAGGTCAATTCTATTATAAATAATTGGCTATATTTACTGCATATTTTTACCTCAATTTACTATACTCATACCATTTAACAACTTAAGGATTAAACTCCATAACCCTAAAAGGTTAAATCATTTGATGAACCTAACTTACTTTGAATACTACTCAAACCCTAACCCTACATGTTAATAGAGTTTGTATCCTTCTTTTCCCTATTCGAATTGGTTATGTTAAGCTCTTCATATTTCATACATTCTATTGTAGCATCTCTATTTCAGTATGTTTACTATATTCCATTTAAATTTTTTATCACTCTTCCTTTAATAAGAAGTGTTAGGCTTAATGATAATCTTGTTGATCATACACAAATTCCTTTTATTAGAGATTATACCATGTAAAAAGGACCAATTCAAATCCCATAATTTCTCCTTCAACCCCTGATTATGTGGGCTTCAATGATAATGCATTCAAAGATGATAAATACAATCAAGATCAAGATGATACACAATATGGGAATCATGACAGTCTCCCCTAACTTATTAATAAAAATCCTATACTCAATAAGGATGAGATTTTATAGAGTTTCAAAGATATACTTTGGCAAAAATCCCATGATCATGCATAGATTCTAAAAGCCATAATGTAAATAGAGAATAAATCAAATAATGGTCAATATTTTACACCCAAAAATAACAATATTGTTACACCGACTTTGGGAGTAACTCATCTTATAAAAAAAACCATTTTAACTCAATAACCTTCAATAATAAAAACACCTCCTATGGCTAGTTCCTCTTATATATATGTATAATCCCTTAAGCATGAGATTCACTATTTGTAAGCTATGGTGTTAAATCTTGAGTAGGGTGCTATTAGGCTGTGACATGCCTTGTATTTTAATGTTATTTTAAATACACCATTGGCACATCACATAGAAGACACACCTTTTCCATCTAGATTATTGATACCTAAGCTTACTTTGTATGATGGTAAGGGTAACCTAGATCACCATCTATGATATTTACACCTAGCATATTTGGACTTTATGTCTAATTATTGGCTCCCTAATAAGTTTATCCCATCAATTATAAAGGCATATGCCCTATAATGGTTTTATGATATTCAAAATTAGTCTATCACCACATTAAATCCATTGGCATATATGTTTTTATCACACTTTTCAATTAACATCGGCGATAAGATATCATATGCTCAAGTGGCATAATTGAAGAAAAAATCCAATGAGCCTATTGTAGAATACATCTTATGATATAAAACTATATTGGCAAAGATGACTAGCCCCATAGTAGATAGAGAGATCCAAGACATATTAAAATAAAATTTACTACTAGTATTGCATGAAGCTATGTTTTTCAATAAGTTTTCAACATTCACAGATTTATGCCACATAATGAAAGAAAGGGATGCCAAGATTATATCTATGGGAAAATTAAAATATATAAGTGGATCAAGATCAACTACTAAGATTTATAATAGGCCTCCACACAAAGTAAGGGCAACTATAAAACAAGAGTGATCTAAAAGCCATATTTAACACATCTTTAGATCCACCTCATTGATTGGTTTTATCATCTCCTCCAGAGAGTTCTCAACAACCTTATAAAATTGTTGACACATGTTTTATAGCATCTCCTAGAAGGGAATGTCATATATCTCCTTCCCATAAAAGAGGTTGATACGACATGGCCTCTTACAAATAACTATGATTCTAATTCATTATGAGACTATCATAGGGAACCAAGCCATACTAAAAATAAATGCATCAAATTGAAACATAAGATACAAGATTTGATAGAGGCCAAAATCATTGATATGGACACACCTAAAGAGGCACCCAAAGTTCAACAAATAGAAGCTAAGGCATTGAAAATATTTTTGGATCCATTTCCAAAACATATAAATAATGAGGAAAGGGGCACTTTAGGTGTTCAATACACATATCAGACACATCTACCATTTCATCAAATCAAATTACTATAGACGACACACACCCCCTACATAATATCATTAGTTTTTACCATACTACAATACTTGTTAGACCTCTCATCACTTTATTAGAGTAGGAGATTGTCAATGATGATTTATATTTATATTCACTCTTTGTATGATCCTACATTGATCATCATCCTATTTAGAGTATTATAGGTTGATAATGGGTTGAGTATTAACATGTGCACTATCACCTTTCTATGACATTTGGGTTATTCAGAGTAGGACATTTATCCTATTGACACAATAATTTATGGTGTTAGTTTCCATGTTTAGAGCTACATTGGGGAGATTTTACTTCCACTATAGGTTGGACCATTACTTGTGGCCACTATATTCTTAGTAGAACCTAGTGAATGCAACTTTGATATGTTATTGGGTGAACCTAGTGCATGAATCATAACTAATGCTTCATGTACATACTTTTATTATTTTTTTCTCCTTGTATATAGTTTAATTTTCATATTACTTTTACATGGATCATATCCAAATAAAAAAACAATATAACATGCCAAAATAAAAAACCATTCAAATATTTACTCAGAAAATATAAATTATAAATTGTATATATTTCCATGTTTACACTTTTTATATTTTATAGACACTAGATATATTAGCTATCTTAGTTTAGTTGGTTTTTATCATACATACATTATTCACTTATTCTTGTTGTGTCTTTATAGATACTTACAATACCTAGGTCCATTACATATATCCATAGTTACTACTATCTACCCACTGGGGGCATATACACATATACATGAGTTTCTCATTTGATACTTTCACCCATTTGAGGGCATCTTATACAAAGTTATGATTGTCATGTTACATATTTATAAACTATACATCATAGATTTAACATTATTATATCTTGATATTGATCATCATACACCTATTTAGATTCATTACCAAATAATAATACTCTAGACACATATTATGTACATCTTAACTCTTATACACATTTGTACCACATGTTCATGCATACTTTCATTTATAAATTTCCTAGTTTAGACTTAAATATGTATCTATTATTCTTATATTCAAGGGAATTTGAATATGCCATTCCTCTATGGCTCTATGACACTTCTTTTTATTATATGTATGCTTTAGGCATGCGCCCATGTCCTTTTGTGTGCCTTCTTGATTATGTAAACAAACATTTGAACATGTCATTCCATGTGGATCTAAGCCAACCTTATTTTTATTTGCATATGTATACATATGAACATGTCCTTGTATGCCCTTGATTTCTTAGACTTAGTGACATGTGCCCATGTCACTTATATTATGACCGCTTGGCCTACTTTACATGCATTATGTGTGTTGTATGTATGATTTCTTGTATGCATCATGGCCATGACACTTGTATATTACTTGTTACACACTCTAATTTTATATGTCTTGAGGTATCTCATACATATCCCCTTCCTAATTGGGTACCATGATGGACATCATCCCCTATCCCCATAGGTAGTTACTCAATTATTACTTAGATTTGATGTCCATATACATTGTTTTATCTATCTTGATGGCCTTATGAATGCTACATATCACATACATCATACACTAAAAACTTATGATAAGACTATATTACATTCTAATGTTATGTATGCACATTATATCAGTTTATTACATATATATCATATATGCTAAAACTAACATACATTTAAACAAAGATTTTTATTTTGAGGATAGTTTTTATATAGGTTCAAAAACTCCCATAAAATAGGGGGTATTCAAAGAGGTTTGTCAGATATTAGGCTATCTAAATGCCCTCATACTATAGTTTTCAGCACATGCATACAATATAGAAACTAATTTCAATAAAATAGAGTGGGAAACAATGACATAGAGACAAGTTTTAGTTTCAAAAAAATTAGAGTAGTTTTACATTAACACCCAAATTTGGATACTAGAACCAATAATGATATTATCCAAGATATGGTGCTATTGTCTAATATCCTAAGTTTTAGGAAATTCAAGATTGGCTAGAAAATTATAGTAGGTACAGTTTAGGTTGGAATAGGTTTAGTTAAATATTGCCAATTTTGGATTAATTTAGTGCATATTCATACTAATTTTATTTTAGTTTTAGATACTTTAATACAGATCATTAAAACTCAATCTAGAATCCATATACTTAGATATCAGATTTGGGGGCATGTACATAGCACATTATTTTTATATTCTCACTTATGTAATAATTGATCATATGAAATGAAAAACTCCATGTCATTCTATACATTTAAAAAAAAAAAGACACCATGTTCCAAGTTACACATCATATTGATGCCCTACTCCATCTGTAGTGTTTGACATTCTCAAGTGTCTTAGAGCCACGTAATATTATCGAATGGCCTAGAGCTATTTTACATTCTAGAGTTCTTAAGTGGTATTAGAGATGACATATATAGTTCTAATTCTAGTTACACATATTTATTTTCATTATGTAGTTTGAGTTTTATATGCATCTACTACACATGGGTTGGTAATGATGGAGTCATAGTCTACTTGAGGTCTTGAGCCACCTACATGAGAGGGTTCAATACACCATCAATACAATCCAAGCTATTCACATGTAATGATCCAAAAATTAGGGGTGGGAAATAATGAAGTCAAAACTAGATTTATTTCTTGATCCACCCACATATGGGTGTTGAGCAAGCTATCAACTCAGTCCAAGTTAATCACTAATTGATCACTATCAACATGCACACACACATGTTGTCACCATTTTTATACATTGTTTTATGTACCCAATGAGGTTTATTTTTACCTTTCCTCTCTCTTATACATTTACTCAATTTGATATTTTACTTTTGATATCTCTTAAGGACTGATCTATGCATGTTTCATTTGTAGGACACATAATGGAACATGCGTCACATACTCAAATATATGTTCACAAGATTAACCTCTTAGGTAAGTCTAATTACACTTATTTTTCATTTATCCTAGTAATATATCTATTCTAAATTTATATAATAATGGGGGGGGGCACTGTAATCATATAAAAATGACACATGAGTGCTTAAAGTGTTATTTGAGACCACACATAACTAGTTTAGCCCTAGACCTATCTTAGGGCCTATTTAGACATTTATCCAACCTTAATATGGGCCATAAATGTCCCTAAACATACCTAAACTAATCTCAAACCTTCAATTATGAATATTGTCACTTATTACCTCATGTTCTACCACTTAGACACAAGCACCATAATTTGGACTATAGTGCTAATGGTGTTAGTGTCCTAGTTTGGGTGTTATGGTCCTTTTCCCTCCTTTGTCCATCGATATAAATATATTCAAAACAAAAATAACTTAAGGTCAACCTAGACCTCTTTTAAAACTTGTAAAAGCACTATAATAATATTTATACATGACTATTAGACCTTTATCCACTAGATGGAAATCAAATGCAAACAACATAAAAAACTAACAATAAGTTGTGCACAATCAAGGTTATTGTTGACGTAGGAAAGTGCACCCAGTGGCAGAAAAATAGGTTCCTGCCTTCTCCTCACAACATGGAAACTCCTCTCTCACCTATGGGATGGTGAAGCAAGAGAGGAGAGTCTCTAGATAAGGGCTAGCACCCTTTGATGTATCATGTTTGTTCCAGCAAGTGAAAAATATAGGTATATACACACACACACACACACACACACAACTATGTAAATTGGGGGGATGAAAAGGGAGGAAAATATAGGAAAAAAACTATTCTAAGGAGGTGATACACCAAAAATAGGTTGACCTTCACACATCCACACTCAGAATCAGATAAAACAACAAACATACACTTAGACATGGCAGAAAGACCATGCTGCAAGAAAATGGTAGGGAGGTTCTTATGGAAAACACAAGAATAGGGACTCACCAAGATGCTATGAAATACATACTATAAATGACTTCCTCTATTTTTATACCCTAAATGGAACTCTTCTCCTGTCAGCTGCAGAAAATGGTGCCTTGTAGATAGCTGGTGTGTTGATGTTTGAACCTGTGAGAGCATTAAAAGACATTGACTGAACACAAATCAAACACTCATGACATACACATAATATCTATCCAAAAAGAGGTAAAACTAATTTTATTTAATTTAGGTAGAAATTTTAGCAGGGCTATGCTTTGCTAAATTGTGGAAGATTATTACAAAAATGACCAAGTCACGAACTTATATGGAAAAGCAAAGAGGAGACTCATTAGCGCTCCTTTCTTACAAGTGGGCATGTCACATCCCATTGGGAAAGGGAAAATACTGCAGTTGACATCATCCCTCTATTAGAACCATGCTGCTACTCTATCTATTTTTTGTTTTGTCTTATCTGGCCTGTTCGGCATCGGGGGCGAATATCTTGGTGGGTCGCTTCATTTTTGGCTCTTTCTAGTTAGCACTCTCATTTTTAAAACAACCGTCTACCTTCCTTTGGTCAAACTTTGACATTCTCCTTGGACATCCTCATACCTTTGTTTTGTCAGCAGCCTGCTAGCTTTGGGCCTCTTAATTTATTCACAGCTTGCTTTATCACCCTCCTGAGTAGCTCCTCTACTTGCATACTTTGATGGCTCTTTTGCTTGGCTTTGGATGGTCTACCAGGCCTTATATGTTTTATGTCAGGCTTTTGAAAGTCCCACAGACTTTGTATGCTCTGCAGACTTTGTGTGGGCTCTCACGGGCTTTGAATGCTCTGTGGACAATTTCCCTGTGGACTTTTGTCTGTGAATGTTTTCTCGCGGACAAAAAGTCTGCAGAAATTCCATCTACATTTGCTTTTGTTTTATATTCCATGGGATTTTGCCTCATGTTTTTAATGCACCTAACCCTCTTAGCATTTGTAAATGCCTACCTTCCCTTCCTCTTGCCTTAGTGTTAAGTGACTCGACCCTTTGCCTTTTACCTGGGTTTAAACTTTGACTGGATCCTTCCATGCAAATATTTGAAATGCCTGCCCTTCAAAAGGGCACTCCTGACCATTGACTGTCCTTTGGATTGGGGCATTCCCTTGAACCAAACCCGTTGAACCAAATTTTGGTTCAACGGTTCAAGGTTCAAAGGAGTGCGCTAATGAACCAAAGGCTGATGAACTTCTCCAAGCTTTGAACTGCCACGTATGTTGAACCAAGTACGTTGAACCAAGAATTGGTTCTACGATTCAACGGTATAAAGGTTCAATGGTATTGCATTGAGGTGCTTGAACTGAGATGTTAAACTGAGATGAACTAGGCCAAAATAATGAACCAAGCTTGAATAGAGCATGAACTTCAAGATGGACTTTGCAACCTGAATATGACTAGTTTTAAAATGCAGGGGAAGAAGTTGACCAAAATTTTACGAGTGGGCAAAAATTGGTCAACAAATTGGTGACTCATAGGGGAAGCATGCTTACTATGCTTTAGAATCCAGTTGCCTTGCAAATCCATTAGGCACGGAGTCAGATGTAACTATGAATGGTTTAACAATGCCCCCAAAGATTTGAGAATCAAACATGAAGCTTTACCCCAAACACAAAGGGAAACACACAAGTCTAAAAAACACTACCTATGTAAACTACACTTAGGGAAAGCAGGAAAATAAATTGAAAACAAACTATTATGTACAGCTAACCAGGACAATTAGCATCCCTCCTGGATCGAAAGAAAAACTTCTCAAGTCCCCTTATTGGCAAGAAGACTTATGGTGCCAGGCAAATAGCTAACAGAAAAAAAATATGGTGACCTGCTCCTCTTGCCTCTAACCTGAGTTGACTGGTATCTGAGTGGATCAAAATCAAACATGCTTCTGACATATATGTATTCTACTTGTCCCTGGAGGCTTATTGAATGTTGGTCCTTCAAATTAGTGCTCTTCACTAAGAAATCTATGGCTTCTGGCTCATCACCAAAAGCCCTTTGATCTACACATTTTGTATGTAATATATCATGGTCTGGCCTATTTTCTTCTACCTCATTAAAAATCCTATCAGACTCATCCTTTGCTTCCTTTTGGCCTTCTTGAAGAAGGGTGACTGTAGTGATGTCTAAAATGGACTCACAAAATGATTGCTCATCCCACAGAACATCACCTCTCTGTTTAAAACTCTCTTCTTCAAAGCATTCCTCCAGGAAGATAGGCCTCTCCTTTTCCTCTTTGCTAATCAGGACCTCTAGATTTTCAAACATATCCTCCTGATCTTCCTCTAACTCAGGGTCTTCAATGTAGTCATCCTCACCTAAACAAAGGGGAAGAAAGCTTATCATGCATTTTTCCATCTTCATATTGCTGGAACATCTGCATATACGCAAGACCTGCATCTTCTCTACTGATGATAAGGTCTTCACAAGAAGCATCAATGATGATTTCTTCTTCATTGTCACCCATGATAGCCTCTTGAAGACTTATAGATTGCATCTTTTGCTCCTCACCTGCCTCTTGAAAAATAAGTTCTTCCTTGAGAAGGGGTGAAGTGGAGAAAACATGTGGAAGAGGAAGTAGTCCTTGAGCTAGAACCAAATGATTCTCCTCCTTCCATTTGATCAGCACTTCATCAATATCAGGTATGGCCTGATATTTCTCTTGAAAATGTGTAGGTAGGGTGTGTTCAGACATAGAATGTGTTGTTTGGTCTGAACTATCCATTATACATTGGCTGAGGAATTTCTCTCTGGATTCCAACTCTACTATTCTCTTGGCTAGATCTTCTTGGAAATGCCTTTCCTGGAGGTATCCAGCATCAACATCAGTAGGCTCAACTTCAGCTTCTTCAAGGTTTTGAGAAAAATCTTGCTTCTCTTTTTCCTTGCTGTCCCATGATTCCACTATTTTCCCCCAATTTAGGATTTTGAAATTTGAATTTTGCTCCTATGAACAGGCAACAACTTTGTTTTCCACAAGGTCCTAGGGCTCTTCTGCAAGGTCTAAAAATTTTAAATCTCTTTCAAGGAGTAGCTTCATCATGGCCTCTAAATCCTCAATTTGTTTGGCTAGGTTGTCTTGAAAGAGTCTTTCTTGGAGGTCACCAGCATTATCCTCTCCAAAGCTTAGAGCTGGTTCCTAGCATTCCTTCCTCCAACTTGAAATCTGCGTATTATGTTGAAGGACTTGGGGAGGTTGGGGAATGCAAGGAAAACACTGTTGGTGCATTGGAGGAGTCTTTAGAAGAGGGATGTGCTAGCTAGTGGTACTATTCATAATGTAGAATTTATGATTTAAGGAGTTCAGAAGGTTCATCTCCATGGGAGGCTACTCTGATGCCATTTGGTGTTGGAAATCCAGGTGCACGGGATTAGAAGTAGTTGTATTTGATGAGTTAGAGTGAGAAAGTGCAATCTGATAGAAAGGATTTGGTGTAAAAGAGGGGTTTTTTTTAGATGAGGAAGGGGCACGCAAGGTTGACTACCTTGGATAGATGGATTTCTCCATTTTGTTACCTCTTCCTCCATAGACTGCAAGGCCTGTGCTTGCCTAAACAAACACTCTTCTTTATACATCAGATCCTATTGATATTTGTACTGCTCTTCTAGCTTGTTGATTTCCATTGTCTGCTTCTCAAATTCCAGTGCCATTTCCCTTATCATTGCAGGGCAACTAGAGAGCCGCTTGAGGGGATTGCATAAATATTTGGAGTTTGATTATAAATATATGAAGGAAAACAAGACCAATGATTTTTTGAAAAAGGATTATACATACAAGACATGATTTCTGAAGGCACCATGCTGCTTAACCAATGTATTTAATTCAGACTCACCAGATGCTAAAAAAACTTGATTTACTGTAATAGGACCAACATCAATCTTGATACTTTACTACATTGTCAAACTGTGTGTCCCACCAGGCGTGCCAAAACTATTGATGCTAGGTGCTGGAAAACTTTGAATTGGCTGTATCAGGACCAACATCAATTCTAAACTTTACTGAGTGTCAAATTGGGTCCCACCAGGCGTGCCAAAACTGTTGACATAGGAAAGTGCACCCAATGGCAGGAAAATAGGTTCATGCCTTCTCCTCACAACATGGAAACTCCTCTCTCGCCTATGGGATGGTGAAGCAGGAGAGGAGAGTCTCTAGATAAGGGCTAGCTCCCTTTGATGTATCATGTTTGTTCTAGCAAGTGTAATATATATATATATATATATATATATATATATATATATATATATATATATATATACAGCTATGTAAATTGGGGGGATGAAAAGGGAGGAAAATACAGGAAAACAAACTACTCTAATGAGGTGATACACCAAGAATAGGTCAACCTTCACACATCCACACTCAGAATCAGGCAAAACAACAAACATACACTCAGACTTGGCGGAAAGACGAGGCTACAGGAAAATGGCAGGGAGGTTCTTATGGAAAACACAAGAATAGGGACTCACCA
Source organism: Torreya grandis (assembly GCA_037957365.1). NCBI lineage: Eukaryota > Viridiplantae > Streptophyta > Pinopsida > Cupressales > Taxaceae > Torreya > Torreya grandis. Next base: position 525,905 of record JARHVA010008139.1, on the reverse strand, counting down.
AGATGCTATGAAATACATACTGTAAATGACTTCCTCTATTTTTATACCCTAAATGGAACTCTTCTCTTATCAGTTGCAAAAAATGGTGCCTTGTAGATAGCTGGTGTGTTGATGTTTGAACCTGTGAGAGCATTAAAAGACAATGACTGAACACAAATCAAACACTCATGACATACACAGAATATCTATCTAAGAAGAGGTAAAACTACTTTTATTTAATTTAGGTAGAAATTTTAGTAGGGCTACGCTTTGCTAAATTGTGGAAGATTATTACAAAAATGACCAAGTCATGAACTTATATGGAAAAGCAAAGAGGAGACTCATTAGTGCTCCTTTCTTACAAGTGGGCATGTCACATCCCATTGGGAAAGGGAAAATACTACAGTTGACATCATCCCTCTATTAGAACCATGCTGCTACTGTATATTTTTTTTGTTTTGTCTTATCTGGCCTGTTCGACATCGGGGGCGAATATCTTGGCGGGTTGCTTCATTTCTGGCTCTTTCTAGTCAATGCTCTCATTTTTAAAACAACTGGCTACCTTCCTTTGGTCAAACTTTGACATCCTACTTGGACATCCTCATGCCTTTGTTTTGTCAGCAGCTTCCTGGCTTTAGGCCTCTTAATTTATTCGCGGCTTGCTTTATCACCCTCCTGAGTAGCTCCTCTACTTGCATACTTTGATGGCTCTTTTGCTTGGCTTTGGATGGTCTGCCAGGCCTTATATGTTTTATGTCAGGCTTTTGAAAGTCCCACAGACTTTGTGCGGGCTCCTGCGGGCTTTGAATGCTCTGCGGACAATTTCCCCATGGACTTTTATCCGTGACTGTTTTCTCACGGATAAAAAGTCTGCAAAAATTCCATCTACATTTGCTTTTGTTTTATATTCCATGGGCTTTTGCCTTACGTTTTTAACGCACCTGACCCTCTTAGCATTTTTAAATGCCTACCTTCCCTTCCTCTTGCCTTAGTGTTAAGTGACTCGACCCTTTGCCTTTTACCTAGGTTTAAACTTTGACTCGATCCTTCCATGCAAATATTTGAAATGCCTGCCCTTTAGAAGGGCACCCCTGACCATTAACTGTCCTCTAGCTTGGGGCAGTCCCTTAAACCAAACTCATTGAACCAAATTTTGGTTCAACGGTTCAAGGTTCAAAGTAGCATGCCAATGAACCAAAGGCCGATGAACTTCTCCAAGCTTTGAACTACCACATATGTTGAACCAAGTACGTTGAACCAAAAATTGGTTCTAGGGTTCAATGGTATAAAGGTTCAACGGTATTGCATTGAGGTGCTTGAACCATGATGTTAAACTGAGATGAACCAGGCCAAAATAATGAACCAAGCTTGAACTGAGCATGAACTTCAAGATGGACTTTGCAACCCGAATATGACTAGTTTTAAAATGCAAGGGAAGAAGTTGACCAAAATTTTGCCTATGGGAAAAAATTGGTCAGCAAATTGATGACTCATAGGGGAAGCATGCCTGCAATGATTTAGAATCTAGTTGCCTTGCAAATCCATTGGGCACAGAGTCAGATGTAACTATGAAGGGTTTAGTAATGCCCCCAAAGATTTGAGAATCAAACATGAAGCTTTACCCCACACACAAGGGGAAACACACAAGGCTAAAAACACTACCTATGTAAACTACACTTAGGGAAATCAAGAAAATAAATTGAAAACAAACTATTATGTACAACTAACTAGGACAATTTGCATCCCTCCTAGATCAAAAGAAAAACTTCTCAGGTCCCCTTATTGGCAAGAAGACTTATGGTGCCAGGTAAATAGCTGAACGGAAAAAAGAGATGGTGACCTACTCCTCTTGCCTGTCACCTGAGTTGACTGGTATCCGAGTGGATCAAAATCAAACATGCTTCTAACATATATGTATTCTACTTGTCCTTAGAGGCCTGTTGAATGCTGGTCCTTCAAATTAGTGCTCTTCACCAAGAAATCTATGGCTGCTGGCTCATCACCAAAATCCCTTTGATCTGCACATTCCTTATGCAATATATCATGGTCTGGCCTATTTTCTTCTACCTCATTAAAAATCCTATCAGACTCATCCTTTGCTTCCTTTTGGCCTTCTTGAAGAAGGGTGACTATAGTGATGTCTAAAATGGACTCACAAAATGACTGCTCATCCCACAGAACATCACCTCTTTGTTTAAAACTCTCTTCTTCAAAGCATTCCTCTAGGAAGACAGGCCTCTCCTTTTCCTCTTTGCTAATCAGGACCTCTAGATTTTCAAACATATCCTCCTGATCTTCCTCTAACTCAGGGTCTTCAATGTAGTCATCCTCATCAAAACAAAGGGGAAGAAAGCTTACCATGCATTTTTTCATCTTCATATTGTTGGAACATCTGCATATACGCAAGACCTGCATCTTCTCTACTACTGATAAGGTCTTCACAAGGAGCATCAATGATGATTTCTTCTTCGTTGTCACCCATGATAGCCTCTTGAAGACTTGCAAATTGCATCTTTTGCTCCTCACCTACCTCTTGCAAAATAGGTTCTTCCTTGAGAAGGGGTGAAGTGGAGAAAACATGTGGAAGAGGAAGTAGTCCTTGAGCTAGAATCGAATGATTCTCCTCCTTGAAGTAGACCAGGCTGCAGGAAAATGGTAGGGAGGTTCTTATGGAAAACATAAGAATATGGACTCACCAAGATGCTGTGAAATACATACTATAAATGACTTCCTCTATTTCTGTACCCCAAATGGAACTCTTCTCCTATCAGCTGTAGAAAATGGTGCCTTGTAGATAGCTGGTGTGTTGATGTTTGAACCTGTGAGAGCATTAAAAGACAATGACTGGACACAAATCAAACACTCAAGACATACACATAATATCTATCCAAGAAGAGGTAAAACTACTTTTATTTGATTCAGGTAGAAATTTTAGCAGAGCTACGCTTTGCTAAATTGTGGAATATTATTACAAAAATGACCAAGTCATGAACTTATATGGAAAAGCAAAGAGGAGACTCATTGGCATTCCTTTCTTGCAAGTGGGCATGTCACATCCCATTGGGAAAGGGAAAATACTATAGTTGATGTCATCCCTCTGCTGGAACCATGCTGCTACTTTGTCTTTTTTTTGTTTTGTCTTATCTGGCCTGTTTGACACTTGGGGCAAATATCTTGGCGGGTCACTTCATTTTTGGCTCTTTCTGGTCAGCGCTCTCTATTTTTAAAACAACCGGCCACCTTCCTTTGGTCAAACTTTGACGTCCTCCTTGGACATCCTCATGCCTTTGTTTTGTTAGTGGCCTGCTGGCTTTGGGCCTCTTAATTTATTCGCGGCTTGCTTTATCACCCTCCCGAGTAGGTCCTCTACCTGCATACTTTTACTTGGCTTCGGATGGTCTATCAGGCCTTATATGTTTTGCATCAGGCTTTTGAAAGTCCTACAGACTTTGTATGCTCTGTAGACTTTGTGTGGGCTCCCATGGGCTTTGAATGCTCTATGGACAATTTCCCCGTGGACTTTTGTCTGCATATGTTTTCTCACAGACAAAAAGTCTATAGAAATTCCGTCTGCGTTTGCTTTTGTTATATATTTCATGGGATTTTGCATATGTTTTTAATGCACCTAACCCTCTTAGCATTTTTAAATGCCTACCTTCTCTTCCTCTTGCCTTAGTGTTAAGTGACCCAGCCCTTTGCCTTTTACCCAGGTTTAAACTTTGACTAGATCCTTCCATGCAAATATTTGAAATGCCTGCCCTCTAGAAGGGCACCCCTGACCATTGACTGTCCTCTGTCTTGGGGCAGTCCCTTGAACTAAACCCATTGAACCAAATTTTGGTTCAAAAGTTCAAGGTTCAAAGGAGTGCACTAATGAACCAAAGGCCGATGAACTTCTCCAAGCTTTGAAGTGCCACGTACATTGAACCAAGTATGTTGAACCAAAAATTGGTTCAACAGTTCAATGGTACGAAGGTTCAATGCTATTACATTGAGGTGCTTGAACCGAGATGTTGAATTGAGATGAACCATGCCAAAATAATGAACCAAGCCCGAACTGAGCATGAACTTGAAGATGGACTTTGCAACCCGAATATGACTAGTTTTAAAATGCAGGGGAAGAAGTTGACCACAATTTTTCCTGCGGGCAAAAATTGGTCAACAGTTATTAATCCCTATTCTACCCTAATTATGTATATATCCATCTAAAACATTCTTACTATTAGATTACTTAGATTTATAGTCTTAATCACACTCAAATAACTCAAATCAACATTCATACTAGCTTCACTTACACTTACACTATCACTTATGTGGAAAAAACTACATCAGTCTTGATCCATCCTTAAAGTATTGGTATGTAGGAACCTCTCATCACATTGGGGTGTTTAGGATGTATAGCCTACCCCACTAACATAATAATTTGATACTTGTACCAACTAAATTCCCTAGCAATATGGAAGTTTAGGGTTTTCATTTAAAATTAATTAAAATAGGTCACTAATAGGGAATCAAAACTCGTGCATATAGGAAAAGGCTTGGTAGACTCAAACACAGGTCACCTAAAATCTTATAATAATAATTCACAAAGAACACTCGCACTAAAATAAGGACACTAAAATATTTAAAACTAATATCTAGTTATGGAAATACTATATAAAAAGGGTTATGACACTTGGATCCTATCTATGACACTTAGACTAGCTCATGTCCTAGTTTTTAGCCTTTAGATATCCCATCTCAGTCAATTTCTAGCTAAGTAATTTTTTACATCATTTGTTATTATTTTTAGAAAGGTAAATCTAAGTCAATTATTTTACAAATTAGTGGCTATATTTATTGAATATTTCTACCCTAATTTACTATACTCTTTCCCTTTAACAACCTAGGTCTTAAACTCCATAACCTTAAAAAGTTATATCAAGTGATTATCTTATATATGGATAAGTTGTTCACTGCTCAATTTTGGCAAATAGTTTGGTTTCTTTTGTTAAAAATTTGAATATTAGTTCAACTTAGCATCTGGAAACATATGGGTGAACTAAAAGGATGAGTATGATTATTGAGGACATGCTTAGAATGTATGTAATGGATCAACAATACAAGTGGTAAGATTTCTTGCACTTTTTAGAGAATGCTTATCATTATGTGATTATAATGACACCATTTGAGACCTTGTATGGATGAAAATTTAAAACTCCTTTAGGATGGAATAATATAGAAAATTGTGTATTTTCAAGTCCTAAAACTTTATAAGAGTATGATGACTAAGTGGCTATCATATGAAAAATATTAAAAGTTACCTCACAATAAAAAAATCTATTTAGATCTAAAAATATCACATAGATAATTTAAAGTTTTGGATAAATTATTTCTGAGGGTATGACCTCCAAAAATTCCAATTAAGTTTGGTAAAGCTACTAAGTTAGTATCCTACTATGTTAAACCTTTTGACATAGTGGAAAATATATCTCAGTGGCTTATCATCTTGCTATTCCTCCTTATCTATCTAAAATACATGATGTTTTTCATGTAGCCTTTTTGAGAAAATATGTCTTAGACCCCTCTCATGTGTTGAATTGGAACAATATATAGGTAAAAGACAAAGAGATAATTCAAATTAAACTTATTAAAATCATGACTCAACATAACATTGACCTGAGGAAAAGAAAATTGCATCAAGTTTTGGTCTAATGGGATTAAATGTTAAAAAGGAGTGTTACCTAAGAAGGTTAAAATATGTTATAACATCACTATCCTAATTTATTTTAAGGATTTGAAAATGGTGCCATTATTGAGTGTGGTAGATGTCATGATCACACCTACCTAGTACATTAATTTTAATTAATTATTGATATTATTATGATTCATGGACATTATATTGTGGATATTATGATTTATCTCAAAACATTTAATTTGGTTTTAA